>JAOXJP010093221.1:0-14615 GCA_025762735.1 Platanus orientalis | reverse complement strand
AATTCTCCCCAACTATGAAACCCAATCATGCTAATTCATCCACCTACAATATTTTTCAAACACCAATCACCCTATATTTCTCTGCCCCGACTGCTAAAGAACGAAGAAGGCATAATGGCAAACGTACAACAATGAAGAGAAAAGTTTTTCTCTCTCGGTATTCTTTATTTTTATTTGTCATTATTATTATTTTATTTATCCATTTCTTCTTAATTTCTGAGAAAATCAAGCATGCTAAGTGATTTATTTATTTATTTTATTGCACTATTGATTTATTCATCTTAGGTATCTATCAAAGTTTTTTTTTTTATATATTCTTTTTTTATAGATTTGAATAAGGTTACAGTTTGTTGTTTCAAGCATAGTGTTAAGAATTAGTTTTTGGGAAAATGATCCTGTTGTTGGATGATTCAAGCATGCATTTTGGGCATTTTCTTTTTTCTTCTTTTCTGTAAATAAAGCTCATTATGGAATGATTTGGGTGATATGATCTCGATCAATGAATGATGGTATCGCTTGGAGATTTAGGTATATCACTAACACTTGTAGATGATTTATGTATTTTCTTTGTAGACCCCAAGCGAGTGTTTTGTATAAGGAAATAAGATCTTTAGAATGTCTTACCTACTATGACACGTGAGAATCCAACAGCTGAAACCACCCACTTCCCCCTTCCATGTGGGTGTAATAGCTTGGTAAAAAGGGTAGGTCCTTGAGAAGGACTAACTAATTAGTCTAATCTACTCAAATGGAAACAAAGATTGCTAGCATTGTTGACGTGGTTCTTATATTTGTAGTTGATTCAATGTGGTAAGATTTCTAGAAAAAGAACTTGATATTAGTCTTTTGTATTTGAAAATTCCACCTTTTGGTCTTGTCTTTATACGTTGATGTGTTGGGATTATGATGAATTTAAATGTTATTCTTATATGTTTTGTTGGAAGATTTCTGAAGTAAACTTCAACTTGCTGAGTAGAATAAGTATAAGCATGTGGTCCTATTAACCTAGAAAGATGTTTTTTTTTTTTCACTTCTTAGTCAAACTAAAGTTTCCGTTGGCCATTTACTGTGATTAAATCAGCAGGCCTGTGTAGAGTTTGGACTGATATGAGGTCATTGTTTTCCTGGAAGAACCAATACATGCTCTTCATACGGTATTTGACATGTTTCTATAAACTAGCTTCATGTGACTTGGTGGTGAACATAGTTTCTTGTTACATTTTTTTGTGTATATGTGGGTTATGCTATCAGCTAAGTTTGTTTTGTTGATGATACATAAAGAAATAGGTTGATTCTAACTAGGCTGTTTAAGAACTTTGATTTTTATATTACTTGAAAAATCTTAGTAATTGTATAATTTTGGCAAGGTAACATGTGGGTATTTTTGTTATACAGTAGAGTACTGTTATTTCCTTGATTTTTCAAATTCTTTTTGTTTGAGATTGATAATTGTCTAGCTATATGCTCATTAGATTTATTTTAAATTTGTTTATGTTTCATTAGTTATAATTGTGGCATATACACTAGTTTGATAAATAAATAAAGACCATTCTTTTATTGTATTGACACATATATGAGACCCCTTTTTTCTGGTTTTGTATTCTCGCCTTTTCAACAACCTTCTTGTACTTGTTTCTGTTATTTCTAAAACATTTGCAATACTGAATAGATCGAGTGGGACATTCCTCACAAATTATTGTTTTCCCTCTTGTAAAATGTAGCATGTTGGTTACTCGACAAATCATCCAATAGATGCATCTCATTCTTATATTATTCCCCACACACCCATGTTAGTTGCCTTTACATTCTTGAATTAAAGCACTGTATGGCCTTTTTCCATTAGTTTATTCATTACCACTATTCATCATTTCATCTAGAACCCTCATTGGGATAGTTTCTACTCTTTTCAAGAATGATGTTAAAAATGGATTCTTCATGATTGTTCTTTTCATCAGTTTAAGGAAAATTACATAACTCAAACCAGGGGCAAATCTGGTCATGAACAATGCTTTGTATCATTCTTTCATTATAATTGATCTCATCCTCTATGGTCCCTTTACTTAAGTTGAAAATTCATTGAAAAATACATTTGGGCCCTATTTCATTATCTTTATCATTTTAATTATTTCATTCTCTTGGTATCTTGTAGAGCATGAATAATTTACGATGTTTACTCTAGTCTAATTATATTTTATTATTATTTATTGGTTATTTTGCACCCTTGGATGTTAATGTGCTCGTTGTGGTTAGGATCTTGGTAACCTTGATGGCATTGTATGTTTGGCCTTGAGATTAGCTATGAGTCCTTTCGGATTGAGGAATCCACATAGAAATTATCATAATCAGTTATATTTCATTTCTAGAAGAACCATGTACATAGTTGGCTTCATGTTTCCTTTTGTTAGTTTGATCAAAAGCTGATCTCACATGTTAGCATGCTATCGTAAAATTATTTGAATAATGTTTCTCATGATGTCATCTGCTATGACTTTCGGTATATGCTTTATGATTCTTTATTATGATAAATATGCATTTGTTAGTGCTACCCCTTTTGTGTTTTTATGGGTTGCGATAGATGCAACAAAAATGTATGACTATTAACTTGGTACTCTTAGTCTATTTTCATTTTTAAGGAGATGGTTTGTCTAATTTTAAATCGTGTTATATGCAGGATTTATTTAAAGGCCTTGGTTGTGAAATTACAATGTACTTGTGCTAGTTCTTGAGCTTGTCATAGTAGGTAAATGACAAATTTTAGAGCCTTTACCTATACAGAGTAGCCTTTACCTAAAGCATGTAATTATTGGACTATATTGGATTATGGAGCTTGAGGGTCTATTGTATACGCACATGAGTAATGATGATGTATTCTAGATGAATAATATATTTGGAGTGTTATTTAAATTGTAGACTATCAGGTGACTTAAATAAAGTGACACAGGGATCACTATTAATCCCCATGGGTCCATACTACAGATGTCATACTGTCAAAATTTCGGTAAAAGCAATATGTGGATTCTCTGCTTAATCTCAATAAAATGAGATAAAAGGCAATGGATGAGATGAATAGATTGATAAACTGAGTTTACCATTAGACTATAACGGGTTTAAAGTAGGGAACCGCGAAAGCAGATGAAGTGGGATGCTTAACACCTTCCCCAACTTATAAATGAACAACTTACCTAGGAATCTCTGGGAGTGGACCAGTTTAAGTGTGGAGTAAGACATTTCAAACCCTTTTCAAAACTTAAACTTGTTTTGTTTCCAAAACCGATGACCAATCACATCATTAAAAAGAATGGTGGTGACTCCAAAACATTGTGGGATTTTTCCACGATAATTAAGTTTCTTTTCAAAAGGGATTTACCTATCGTACGAAAATCGAGGCCCACAACCCTCATATTTCTTCCTTCCAAACAACCCAACAAGGAACCATTGGGAGCAAGAGACAAATCATTGAGAGGATCTCAACAAACCTTTCATCTACCAATTAGATATAAGACCCATGAAACTCCCTAAAAAAGATCAGGAGGCACTAAGGTGGGAAAGGAAGAAATTTCATACTCTACTAGCCATTGGGTACTGAACCAAGAGGTGGTTAACAGACGACTCCTCTTTCTCCTCCAAACACACAATACAATAATTGGCCAAGCTAACCTTTGCTTTTCAAATGAACCACAATGATAATTCTATCCAGATAAGCATTCCAAAAATAATTAAAAAAAACATCTTTGATGGGATACCAGGGTACCAAATGATTTTCTGATGGACAATAGGCCCAGGACAATTAAGAAAAGAAGCATAAATCGATTTGAATGAAAACCTACCCTTATCATTTAATCCCATAAAAAATTATCATCCTTCCTCTAGTTGGGCTAGAAATGTTAAGCATAACCAATTACCTTGAGAGCTCACCCATCTCTAAATCCTTCAAATTCCTTTTCAGCCTCAGGCTCCAACCACTTATTCTCCTTGTCCCACAAAGTGTAGGACAATAGCTCCCTTCTTGTTCTTAGCCAAGGAGAAGATGGTAAGCAAAGCTTCTTTGAGCATGGACTCACAACACCATTCAACCTTCCAGAATTTGATATTCTCCCTCGACCCCAAACAAAACTTAATGTGGTTTTTAAAGAGAGGTTTACCTTTGATTGTTGCTTTCCAATTCCCCACATCATAACCCTCCTTCATAGCTTTGGATTCCCACTTAGAGAAAGCACATACTTAGCCACCCCCACTCTTCTCTAGAGACTAACCCTCTCAGACCAAAACCGCCATAGTTGTTCCTTACTATGTGTGGAGATAATGTACACTCCTGTTTGATCTTAACATATATGTTCTACAACAAGGTTGCAGTGGAATTTGACAATCGAGGGAGGCATTTAGTTTGACAGTATTGGATATACCTGTAGGCACAAGACTTAAAAGAGTTCAACATACAAATATTTGCTAAAGAAATCTTATGGTACTCTTCAAAATATGTACCTCTTTAGCTAAATCTCTTCTTTTGAAACTTTAGAGTCATTAGATGTTGCATCGGTAGAGGCATGAACTTTAATAATATGCTTAGCTATAAGCTGTAATGAGATGGAATCTAGTTAAGCTTCATCATTGATTAGCCAAAACACACTAATTGAGTAAGATAATCACTAATTACCTTATCTTGACTATACATCTTGATATCTTTAACTACAAAGATCAAATCAAATCTAGAAAGGATTGTTGTTTGCAAATCAATGTTATCTTGTGTAGTCTGGAAGGGGAAGAGTTTCTCTAAGCTTCCATATTTTGACAATTATAAAACACAAATATGGAGTTAAGAAAACAGTTAGAAGAGACAATAAAAAAGGTGTTGAACTTTAAGATCATTGTATCGTCCTGATGGAGGGTTGGCTGCTACAAGCATAAAAGTCCTAGAATTGAGAACAATTGTTATCCCCACTTTGGCAATGGATATGGTTTGTTGCTCTATGGCTTCATGAATAGCAACCCAGTGGAACAAAATTAGTGGAAATGTGGATTCTTTAGAGCTCTATAAATAGGAACGAAAATTGGTTCTAAGGAGACATAAGAGATATCAAGCCTTAATTCCATCCTAACTTACCTGTCTTTTGACCTCATTTTTTCAAATTCATCAATACAAACAACTCCTCCACTAGTCAAAACCATGGCTCCCCCTGTTAGGATCGTAACCCTCTCTTGATGCAAGTTCCTTGGGATACAATAATAAACATAAAAATAAACAAGCAAACACACAAGAACCACAACACAATGATTTATGTTGAAAACCCTAAGACCGGGGGAAAACCACGAAGCCACACATAAACCTTTCACTATAATGGAAGAATACAAACCTACAAGATTTCCTCTCTCTCTCACACACACTATCATAGTCTAAAACCCTTGACAAACTCCTTTCTCTTTCCCCTTTTCACCTTCTCTTTCAACCACAAGAACTTTGAGAAAACCCAAAGATACATCCTTCTTAAGCCTTTTACCACTCTTTAAACCTTTCAAAAACCTTTGCAAACCCTTAAGTGACCTCTCAATCTAACCCTAAACAACAATAGAGACCTTATATAGATCACATAAGTTGATCACACCATGAAACCTAGCTTTTTTTGCTCTCTACGAAAGTTTCTATTTTTGTCTCGTCTCGTCGGCACGATCTTGGCTCCATCTAGGATGGAATTGGGTGCCTTGGCTTTATTCGGAATCAATCTAAGATGGAACTAGTAACTTTTTGGTTTTTGATTTTCTACAATCTGCGTCACCTAATGTGCCTAGATTGATCCGACAACACTAGAACTCACTCGTTTGGTTCCTCTCGCCTGTGGCTTACATCAAACTCCACCAACAATCTCCCATTTAGAGACTATTTCTCTTTATCCGTTGTTTAGTTTCTATTCCTATGATGAGACCTCTTTCATTCTGTGACCATCTGCAACTCTTCTTTTTGTCTTCAATCATGCCCCTAGTCTTGATCTCTTTTAGATCCCCCTACTGAACATAAAGACACCCTTAACAATATCTAACTTGGCTTTAACCTCAACCCCTTGAAAACTTCGTGTTAAACCCTACCTTTAACTGCATGTTTGTCAAGACACCAACCTTTTGAAATTCCTAGAGGGGGTTGAATAGAATATTTATAATTTTTCAATTCCTTTTTAATTAATTTATTCACCTTCTTATGATTTACTTTAATTCAATTAAAGATGCAATGGAAATTCTTTTACTTAGTAAATCAATTTTCTATGAACTCATCAGAGACCATGAGGCTCCATCATGCACTATAGTGTTACCTATAGCATAGCGACAGTAGGGTTGATAAGTTCCCTAAGGTTTCTTGATTAAACCCTTTACATTAACCTTAGTGTGTTGGGCTAGTTTGCATAATCAAGGTATATACAAATAGTGATAAGATGCAATCAAACTACAAGACTACAGATTTCCCACAATGTGATCACTTAAGTTTAGTAATATGAAAGAAATCCTAAGGTGATCAATTTGCTATAAATTGTAAACCAAATATGCAAGTGTGCTTAATCACTCCAATTTACAAGTTCAATGTATTTTACAAGATGTTCAACTAGACTTAAATGATATATTAATCAATTTGCAAATTTAACTAAGACCTAAATGCTTATGTTTAAATATGATATAAAATTTAAAGAATAACCACAAAGCATGCAACCACAAAGACACAAGTGTTTATAGTGGTTCAGTACACGGGCCTACATCCACTCTCCAATGCCCACTCCGAGGACGTGTTGATTTTATTAATAGTTATTTACTAATAAGGTACATCAACAAGACCTTACCTCTAGTGTCTCCGATAGAGGTGACTTCTCACTTGTTCTCCCCGGCAAGTGCTCACAAGTTCGGTGTCTCTGGTGAACTCCCAATCTAGCTTTCGGTGTCTCCGATAAAAGCTTTCACATCTCGTGGCTCCGATGAACGTACTCAAGTGATGGATATAAATGTTGCTTGGTTGTGGTGCTTAGCCTCTCATTAGGCAAATATGACTATGGTATTCACACTCGGTGTAGAGAGCTCTCTAAGAGATTTCCCAAGTTGGGCTCTTGCTCTCTAAGGCTCATTGATTGCATCAAAGGCTTCTTCTCCAAGTCTTGGATGATAAATTGATTAAGTTTTTACTCTCAAGACTTACTCAAACTCCTTTATAAGGATTTACCTATCTTAGCTCAAGAACACCTCATGTAAAGAGGGTTTTCAAATGATTTATATGAATAGAATGATTAAGAATGACATAGAGGAGTTAAGGGAGAGTCCTTAGGTCATTTGGGACATGTCCCAGACCTTTATAGGCGAGCTATGACCTTCCCAAGCCTTTAAACGATCAAAATAATGGTTAAAAATATGACCGTTATAGATTTTTGGGCATTTGCGAGCGCTCCCCTTGACTCGCGAGTGCTCCGGCTACCCAGGCGCTAGCGCTTGAACAAATTCGCGAGCGCTCGGACTCCTCAGATTCTGCACAAACACTCTTTGGGAAAACGACTATAACTTTCTTTAGAAAACTCAAAATCCTTTGCCATTTTTTTTGTTGGAAAGTAGACTTCAAGATATTTTTATACATGTACGGATTAAGTCTAATTCCTAATGAGATGATATGGAGATTCCTTAGAAGTTGCCTCAAAATTTACTAACCCAAACATCACTAGTTAGCATAGGTACTTCTTCCTCAGTGAGCCCTTTAATTCTTTTGAGCATTGGGCTCTTTGTGTACGTTAAGTAGACCCTAGTTAAGTCTTCTAACTGATTCCTAGGTTCAACCATGGTCTTGGGGTTTTGTGAGCACTTGCACACCTACCATTGGGTCTCATACACCTGATTTACCTTTCCATGCTTGGAAGAGATGTGTTGGCTTCCTTGAGGGAGCTTGTACTTGAGACTTGGAATACTTCAATGATGCTTGAGTCTCTTCGGTATGGTCATTCTGGCTTTGAGTTCATCTTCTTGGCACTTTCTCGGACTCTAACACTTGGACTTACATAAGTATATAGTTTACATCACAAAGCCCTATACAACATGACCACTACATGTACACACTCTGTTTTGTGCATGGACATTGACAATACATAGACCTAACACCTTTGACATGTACACCACACTCCACCCTTGACTCTTACCTTGGAACCGACCTCGCAGAATTACTTGCATTGGTCCTCCTTTTGTGAACACTACACTATGTACTTGAAACACACCTCCACAATAAATTGATACTTGTTATTATGATACTAGTTGTTGCATACATTGTCTGCAAACATCGTAAACTTTTACTGTGAATCTTGTCTACAAATACCATAAACAACTACTAGCTATTTTTTTGTGACCTTCAGTATCATCACTACACACATCATCAAGTCAATTTGGTCCTACACCATCCGACTCGATCACGACCAAACATATGTGTAGCTGCCCCTCAAGTTAACTCAGTTAACTCCAAAGAGGGACCTCGATCCGTCCTCTCCAATCACAAGAACCTCCTCCTCATCATTTGTTATCTAGAAACCTGCATCACCTCTCTTTGCTATATATGTAAAAGAGACCCTACACTAACGTTGGTTCTTTCGTGCGCTCCATTTCCAGCTAAAGGAATACCACTTCTTAGCGTACTCCTACTTAGATGATATAATCTATCCTGACACCTATCTCCCTTCATCAAGACCAAACATCCTCATACAATTTTCATGGCTCTACCTGCAGTTGAATACCTGCAGCCCTTGGAGTCTAAACGACCTAGTGATATCGGATTCCTTTGCATCTTTGAAACATACATCACACCACCTAAAGTACGAACCACTCCATCGAAGATCTTGATCTTCACCATCCCAACACCTGTGACTTCACATCTGGACCCATCACCAAGAGACACAAAATTGGTCTTCTTTTGCTAGAACTAATCAAAATATTTCCTCCTAGAGTATATATGAATAAGACATCTTGAATCTAATATCCATTAATCATAAGAAATAGTGTCCATATCTTTGGAGACTATGAGAACATTTTCAAGATATTCATCATGATCCTCTTCCTTTTGCGCTACAACCACCACAACACCACCACCAGGACTATCACTTTTGTTCCTGTTAAAATGTTTCAGATAATCCCTCTTTATGTGGCCAAACTCCTTGCAATAAAAGCATTGTACCTTGCATATTCCTCTAGACTTGGATCTAGCATGCCAAATCCTCACATTGACGACCTTCCTCTTCCATCCATGTCCAAAGCACTCCCACTCACCAATGAATCTCCTGAGGACTTTCTCTGAATCTACTCACTGAGTATAACACTCACCACATCATCAAACTTGAGTGTACCTGAACTTGAGGATTAATTTATAGCCATCACCAAACCAACCCAATTCTCTAGCAAAGAAGACAATAACACCAAAGCCCTAATTTCATCTTCGAAATTGATGCCTATTGAAGATAATTAGCTAGTAACTGTGTTGAACTCATTCAGACGTTCAACCACACATCCACCTTCACCCATCTTCATATTGAACAACCTCTTCATCAGAAACACTTTGTTGGATGCTAATGGTTTCTCATACATCTGAGATTTCTCATACATCTGAGACAAAGCAGCCATAAGATCTTCCATGGTTTTCTTCTTGAAAATATTACTAGCAACTGACGACAATAGAGAGACGAATTATACTAGGCCTCTTTTGTTAAGCACCTCCCAATCTGATCCTGACATTGTCGCATGCTTCTTTGCTTTTTCTCTAAGCGACTGATAGAGTACATCTCTATCTACATCTTTCAATATGCAAAATTCTTTTCATCAAACTTTTCAATAATAAACATTGTGGATTATTCTCATGTTACTCCCATTACTCTCACTTGAATAAAGAACTCCTCCAACATCATAAACCTTGGCTTCTTACTGAACCGCCAATTGCAAATCTGGAACTACCTCTTTTCTTCTGAGCAAGGAACCTAGCTTTGATACCATTTGTTAGGATCGTAACCCTTTCTTGAGGTGAATTTCTTGAGATACAATAATAAATGCGGAAATAAACAAGCAAAAATATAAGAAACCATAACACAATGATTTACATGGAAAACCCCTAGACCCGGGAAAAATCATAGAGCCACATAGAATCCTTTCACTATAATGGAAGAATACAAAGCTACAAGCTTTCCTCTCTCTCACACAGTATCATAGTCCAAAACCCTTAACAAATCCCTTTCTTTTTCCCATTCTCTCAACCAAGAGAAACTTGAGAAAATACAAAGAGAAATCCTTCTAAAGTCTTTCACCACTCTCTCAAACATTGCAAAAACCTTTGAAAACCCTAAACAACAATAGAAATCAAATATGGATTATACAGGTTGATCCCACCATGAAACCTAACTTTTCTTACTCTCCATGGAAGTTTCTAGTCCTGTCTCATCCCGTTGGCTCGATCTTGACTCCATCCGGGATGGAACTAGGTGTCTCAGCTTCATCTGAGATCAATCTGGGATGGAGCCAACAATTTTCTAGTTTCTGGTTTTCTATAGTCTGCATCACCCGAAGTGTCTAAATCGATTTGGGGTCAATCCGACAACGTTGGAACTCACTCCTTTGGTTCTTCTCGCCTCCGGCTTACATCAAACTCCACCCTAACACTCCCTTCAAGATAGAATTAACATTGGAGTTGTACAAAAGTACAAGTTAGAACTCTGAAAGGTTTCAACTTGAAGGAGTTGACTAAAAGTATAATCCACTAAAATGAATAAGAAAAAACTAGGGATACAACAAGGCAATGTGCATCTTCATTAGAGAAGTTTGAGAACTTACTGAGCTGTTATCACGAATGAGAGAAGCTGTAAGGCCAACAGAAGAGGAACCTTTTCTTGAAGTACAAACGACAACTGGAGCTGTCTACAGACTTGAGAAACTTCATGAACAAAGAAATTTATCAGACAAGCCTCGTGTGGTAGTGAGAGCAATAGCATGAATCTGTGCCCTAGTCCAGATTCTTTGATGTACTTAACCAAGGAGAATTTTTCCAAAAGAAAAAAGTATCAGATGGTTCCCCTTGAAAGGGTCAGTTGCAACAACTTTATTGAATCACCAAACAAACATGAGATTTAGCAGTAATGTTGATATCACCTCTTAACCGTACACCATCTGGTAACTACTGCACTTTTGGATAAAAAAAGTTATTCCACTATAGGGATTCTACATCCAAGATGACAAGATTGGCAGTCATGATATCTATACCTTGATCCTCCAAATAGAAGAGGAGCCACAGCTTTCTTCACATCTTCATGGCCATATATGGAGGGCGCAATCTTGGAGCATATATGTTTTGAAAGAATGTGCTTGTGAAGAAAATATTTTGAATTCTTCTACTTTTAAGACAAGAAATATCATTTTATACTAACATGAAACAAAAACCAATCACTGTAAAACTGGGTCTAGCTATGCCCACTTGCACAGTGGTACCCAGAAATTGATGGAGAATAAACACTAGTTGAAAGGAAAATAACTCTTGGTTATCAATCTGACTTGCTCTTGCACTTCGATTAAGTCAGAAACTAACACAATTCCCACCATTCCCAAAACGCTCTTACTCACTAAATTGCATGCATACAACCCCATTCACATGCTCCAGCCCAACATGCCCCTACTCATGAGATTGCAAATGGATTTAACAACCTAAACCATTTACTCTAAAATGGCTCATCAATAAGATTGCAATTCTGGTATCATTTTATATATTCTTTAGTCATCTCTTAAATTTGCCACCATGTGCCATTTATTCCAAAAAGGTCTTCAACAGTTACGTAGAGCCAACATATCACACAATCATATCATCTTGTTGTGAATAAACCATTCAAACAAATTTATAGCATGCTTACAACACAAGTAGCTTAAGTGTGAAATGCAGAAACAGTCCAAACTTGGAGGTAGTAACGGTGTGGAGAAAGACGGTAGCCAAAATCCGGAACAACAGCTTCTCAAATAGTGTAAACAAACTCACACTAGGCCAAGGACTCGCAACCAAAACAAGAAGAAGAAGAATCGAAATAAATGAATCTATGGAGGAAGAGATGAATATTATATAACTTGAAAACAAAATATCACTTGTAAGAACCACCACTTGCACAAGGTATGGAGCTTGGAGATATGTTGGATTTTTCGACTTCACTCTATGGGTTTAGAGAGACTTCTTGAGGATTTTTCAAGGGAGGATTGATAAAAAAAACCACCTAGGAGGTATATATATAGATGTTAGGAAGAGAATGATGTATGAACCAACACTTAACATGAAGTTTTCAATGACTTGTCATGAGTAAATGGAAGAAAAATGGGATTGCATGGGAACTAGAAGAATGACTATGGAAAATGGATTTACTTGATTAAGACTCATGGAGACAAGGGAATGGTTGAATGGGAATTGATGATGTGCATGGGAAATGAAAGGGGGTTGCATAGGAAAGGGAATACTGTGATAAATGAGGGAACAAGGAACTAAATGGTGATAAGTTCCAATGAAGGGAAGGCTTTCAAGATAGTGGAAATTTAGGTTTATGGGCAATAGGAAGTGAGGTGGAAGAAGAGTGTAATGGAATGACATATGGCATCTAAAGTGTGCAAGTGGGGCCATATTACAAAATGACTAAAAAGACCCTCCAAAAAGAAAATTTCAATTATGACATCACTACATCACTCAAAATAAAATGAACTAGAAAATACACTTAAAACATTTAACACTTCCCCTTAAAGTGATTTTCTAGAAATTAACCGAAGCTTAGCTCTAAAAAATTCAAAATAACATTTGGAGAGTGACTTAGTGAAGAGGTTGGCAAAATTGTCTTCACTTCACACCTCCAAAACTTCAATTGTCCCATTGAGAACCTTCTCATGAATTAAATGATGTTTAATCTCAATATTCTTGGTCTTTGCGTGACAAACTGGATTTGTTGCAAGCTTTAAAGCACTTTGGTTGTCACCATAGGTGATTGTTGGTTTGTGAATTGATGAAGAAACATCCTCAATCAACCGCCGTAACCACACACATTCTTGTGCTACAAGAGATGCAACCTTGTATTTTGCCTTAATTGTAGAAAAAGGTAGTGAATCTTGTTTTTTGCTACACCATAAAGTACTAGCTGATCCACACTCCTAAAGTGCTACACCATAACCTGATGTAGACTTCTGATCATCTAAGTCACCACCCAAATCGGCATTAGAAAACCATGTAATTTAAACCCAATACCCTTCTTAAACAAAAGACCCATGTCAAAGGTAGAATGCACATACTTTAAGATTCGCTTTGCCACATCCAAATGTTGTCTACGAGGAACTTGCATATAACGGCTAACAAGACCAACTGAAAAAGCAATGTCGGGTCTTGTGATAGTCAAGTATATGAGACTACCCACAAGAGCCCAATAAAGTTGAGGATCAGGAAGAAGCTTTCCTTTTTCACGCCATAGCTTCATGTTGGCATCAAGAGGGGTAGAACACTGCTTGCTTTGGATCAGTCTAAACTTATTCATGATTTTTTTCTACATAACCCTTTTGAGAAACAAAAATTCCATATTTCACATATTCCACTTCCAAGCCAAGGAAGTGACTAAGTTCACCCAAATCCTTCATTTCAAAACGAATGGATAATTCAGCCCAAAGCTTTGCAACCTCTCCATCATCATTGCCGGTAATAATCATGTCATCCACATACAAAAGAACAATGACATACAATTTTTCCTACTTCTTAACAAACAAACTAGAATATGCGTTAGAAGAAAAATAACCACAAAATTGTAAATATTTTGTCAATCTTATCATACCAAGCTCTAGGCGCTTGCTTAAGTCCATAAAAAGCTTTCTTGAGTTTGCAAACATACTCTGGATGGGCATGAGAAACATAACCACGTGGCTACTACTTATAGATATCCTTATCAATCTCATCATATAAGAATGCATTTTTAACATCAAGTTGCCACAACTTCCAACCATCGCAATCCGCCAAGGAAATGAAAACTCGAACCAATGTCATCTTTACAATGGGACTAAAAATCTCATCATAATCTTTTAGAGAACCCCCTAGCAACCAACCTTGCTTTATATCTATCCACACTCCCATCCACATTCCGTTTAATTTTATAAACCCATTTACATGTGGTAGGGTCTACATCCTTGGGCTTAGGAACAAGATCTCATGTTTTAATTTTTACAAGAGCATTCATTTTCTCATTTATGGCATAATCCCATTCTTTCACACATTTTGCTTCAACAAAATAAGAAGGTTCATTGTTTTCATCCGGGCTTGCAAGTAAACAAGAATTCACACTCACACAATTTTTATCCCTGTACCGAACGGGTAAGACAATTTTCCTCTTAGATCGCCTTAGAGGCAGTGCACTCTCCACTTCTTCAACATTATTTGAGACATCTTGCTGCCGATATAGCTCATGGAAACCAACACCCTCCCCCTATCACATTGTTTCCCCATAGACAAAGAATAGGAACTTCCGGGTAACATAGGGGCACTCGGTGTCATTGGAAGGCTAACTTCACTATGAGGTTCAACATGAACATGAGGATTACTACCAACACTTCCAATGGTAGTACCCTCCACACCATAATAT
>JAOXJP010093210.1:0-14615 GCA_025762735.1 Platanus orientalis | reverse complement strand
TGAATTGATAATGAGTAGCATGTTGTCTCACTAGATTGGCCTTGAATCTTAGATTGGGTTTCATAAAAGTTGTTGATAATGCTTAACAAATGTAATGATTTCATAGCGCCTTTGTGCCAGTCAGATTGTACTTGAGGTAAAATTTATTTATACAATTTCTAAGTTAATTCTTTTGAACAAAAATTGTCTTACTAATTTCATTTTATTTCTTATGTATTTACAATTTATAGTTTTGGACTGCAGATTGTGTGGAAAATGTTAAGCCCCACTTAGGCTTCCTCTTGAATTGTTTCTCAGTGTTATGGGGCTAGTAGATCTGCACTTTGGCTTCCTCTTGATTTGTAGCAACAAGTGTAGTCTAACTCTTACTGGTATGTGATATCTCTTGTATTCTGGAAGTTGAAATGTAATTTTCCAGTAATTTATAATTTTTGAGAAGCTAACTTTATTGTATTTTAGTAGTGGAAAGCTTTGTTTTATGTATATGAACCTTATTTCTCCTTATCATTATAGGCCTTTGCTGTTTGAGGCTCAACTGTGCTTTCTCTGTTAGGACTTCTAGAGACTCTCTAATTGGGTTAAACTTGTGCACTGATTGGTAATTGTGTGATATGTATTTATCTTATGCACTGATTGGTAATTGTGTGATTTTTGTAGAAGATTTTCATTATTCTATGACTTTGGAGATTAGAGTTTGGTTTATTTCTCACTGCTGATTTATTCAATGGTATAAGATTTTCCTTGGCATGTATATTGAACCATGTGATGGATCATCTTTTGTTTAGTGGCTAATATTCTTAGTGAATTGATAATCTCAGCTACCCTGGTGACCCCGCCCATGACAGCTTTGGACTTTCTTCAAGTTACTTGGTACAAAGGTTTGATTTTAAACAGAAGATTTCTATACAGAAAAAGACACAAAAATGGAAGAAACGTGTAGCTAAAAGGTCAGTATTCTCCTTCTCCCCTCCCTGCTTTTCATCTTTCTATCATTTAGTTAAAATGTCCAAGCGGGAGGAGAAAGGTCCAGGAAACACCATGTGATTGTTGGGGTGTCAGTGGCAATTACTGGAATTTCCTGACCCAATTAGTATGGTCAGGGTCCAATATTTGGACCTGTTCTAAAACTGGGGAGGGTTTGGGTCCATACAGTTATACCCAATAAGGATTGGGGTCTTGTACCATTGAATACAAGCAAGCACATCGAATTAGAAATCCAAAGCATAGATTGAAAAAGATTTTGGATGCTTGTAAGAACAAAACCAAATATGAAGGTGGTGATGAAATCGATGTCCAAGGTCAAGATACTGAAGAACCAGTGAAAAAGAGCCAGCCCATGCACACCCCTAAACTAAATAGTCTCCTATAGCTTCTGAATGCTTTGCTGTACTCTCCAACCTTAATGATAAGGCGATTGGGGGAGATGCATTAAAAGATGATTTGGGCCATTAAGACAGCTAAGTTGTATCGATGTAATTATCTAACCTAAGAAACTTCAAAAGTCGCATCACACTACTATAATCATGAGGACATTTGGAATTGCTGCATGTAGAATTAACTTTGCTCACTGAAATCCTTTATTTTCAATTTGGTTGAATTTATCTCCCTGAAAAATATTTGTAGGGCTGTTTATATTTTATAGGATTCATGTTTAATTGGTTTGAATATGGTTTTATGCAGGCTTTGTACTGATGCAACACCCCTTTATCTGGGTTTGGGACTGACATTGCCAACATTATAAAACATTCAAATACAAACATTGGTTGAATGTGTACTATGTAATTTGTACTGAAGGGTTGTTTATATCAATTCTGAAATTTGATTTTGTTTTATAT
This sequence comes from Platanus orientalis, assembly GCA_025762735.1. NCBI lineage: Eukaryota > Viridiplantae > Streptophyta > Magnoliopsida > Proteales > Platanaceae > Platanus > Platanus orientalis. Next base: position 12,780 of record JAOXJP010093210.1, on the reverse strand, counting down.
TGATTAAAGTGTGTATTATGTACTGTGAGCCAGGACCACAATTGAAAGGCCCCACCAAACAGAATTTTGGCCAAAAAATAGCATGATTGTCTTGTTATATAACCATTTGATCTGTAGATTATTTTTCTTGGCACCTTAATACAACCATACAAGTTCTTTCAGCATCCAAGTGTGGTTGCAATCATCTGTCATGTTCATCCTGGCCCAAATGTTTCAATTAGATTAACAATCAACTTCCTTTTGTCTTTTGCATGATTAGATCATTTCTTATTTTCCCTCTAGAGAACAATAGTAATTACGAGTTCCATTCCTCCAACCACAAGGGGGATATGTTATGTTATATAGATGAGCTTTGACATGGTTGTTGGGACTTGGGACTTGGGAGGGTGTTGAAAAATATAATGGAATTTGAAGCTTCACTTTTGAAGCTACGATAAGTGCGTTTGCAATTGTACGGCTCACTGTGGATGGCGAGAGAGAGGTTTACTGTGTCAAGGCAAAGAGCCCTAAAAATCAATACAAAATAACAGGAGTATAGGAGTAAGTATGGGTTTAGGCTGGCCCGAGGCCCGGTCAATTAAATAGGGCCAAGCTTGGGCTTAATAGTTTATAAAATTTTGGGCCTAGGCCCAGCCCGAGCCCAAAAATCTCTACCTCAGGTTGAGCCTTAGGCTGAGCATGGCCTGGCCCATGCACACCCCTACCAATAGTACCCTGCTCTTATGGCTTTATGGGCTATCAACCTTCCCCCTGAATGGCTCCCACAGATTCTCTCATGTATTTCTCGGAGCACATAGTCCGCTTCCTCCTTGGATAGGCATCTAAGTAGGGGGAGGGTGAAGCTCCTCTTGTACAAAGTGTCACCGAGGAAGAGATATCGACTCACCTATTCCTTGTCCTTAGGCAACTCGCCATTCTTCAGATACTTTATGATCTGGCTAGCCCACCTAGGCTCAGGGTTGGCCATGTTGACTTCCCTATCTCCTCATGCCTTGAAACTTGGCTTGGGCAAAAGCTCAATAATGATCTCAGGGTCGAGTTTCTTAGCGATGGATGATGGCAGTCTGGCCAACTTGTTGACTTCTTCATTATGCCCTCGCGGGACCCACTGTATACTAAAATGTCTTAATTGAGACCTTTCTTTTGCTACCATGGTGAGGTACTGTTTCATCCTTCTATACTTTACCTCGTACTCCTGTTGTACTTGTCCTACCACCAGCTAGGAGTCATTATCGACCTTGATCCTCTCGGCCCTGAGTGTGTGGCCTAGGTGTAGTCTTGTGATCATTGTCTCATACTTAGCCTCATTGTTGGTTTCCTTGAACCGAACCTTATGGAATACTCGAGCTTATCTTTCTCAATGTGACCAAGACAACCCCTCCACTAGCTATGCTATTGGTGGAGGAGCCATCTATGTGTATAACCCATTCTTTCTAGTCTGCTTCTTCTTTCTATGGTTGTTCTTCTTGCATTTCAGACTCTTCCCCTAGAGCATGAATGTACTCGGTGTTGAAATCTGCCACAATCTGCTCCTTAATAGCTCCCCGAGGGTGGTATTCAATGTCAAACTCGCTCAACTCCACTAACCACTTAACCAGTCTCTCAGACATCTTGGGCGGGAACAATATAGTCCTGAGTGGCTGATCCGTGAGCACTTGGATGGTGTGGGCCTAGAAATAGATCCTTAGTCGGTGGGCCACAACAACCAACGCAAACGCTATCTTCTCCACCCTTGGGTATCTCTCTTCTGCTCATCTGAAGGCTCGACTGGTGTAATACACTAACGTTTATATCCCAGACTCTTCTTTTATTAAAACTAAACTCACTACAGTCTCCGATACTAACAAGTACATAAAGAGCACCTCGCTTTGCTTTGGTTGATTAATTAGCAGTAGGTGGTAGAGGTAGTCATTAAGTTCTCAGAAGGTCCTATCGCATTCTTCGTCCCAATAGAAATCCTTATTCAGTAGGCAAAAAATGGAAGGCACTTATCGGTGGCCCGAGATATAAATCTGATCAACACTACTACTCTCCTGGCTAGTCGCTATACCTCTTTTGTGTTCCTCAGTGGTTGCATGTCAACTATGACCTTCACCTTCTCAGGATTCACTTCTATTCACCACTGAGATACCATAAACCTGAGGAACTTACCGATCGACACCCCAAAGGCACATTTGCTGGGGTTAAGCTTCACCACGTGCTTCCTCGGGGTCTGGAAAGTCTCACTCAAATCTGAGAGGTGTTGCTCAGCTTGAAGGCTTTTCACCAACATATCATCCACATACACCTCAATATTCCTCCTGATTTGACTTTTAAACATCTAGTTGACAAGTCTCTAGTAAGTCGCCCCCGCATTCTTTAGCACAAAGGGCAGGACCTTGTAGCAATAGAGCCCCCGATCAATGATGAAGGTCATTTTCTCCTAGTCGAACTTGTGCAGCTTTATCTGGTTGTACCCCAAAAATGCATCCATGAAGCTAAGGGTTTGGTACCCAGCCATTGATTTTACCAAGGTGTTTATCCTCAGGAGTGAAAAATTGTCTTTGGGACATGCTTTGCTAAGGTCGATGAAGTCGACACATATACACCACTTCCTGTTTGGTTTTTGGATCATAACTACGTTTTCCAACTAGTCGTGGTAGCGGACTTCCCTTATAAAGTAGGCCTTCAACAATTTCTCCACTTCTTCTACAACCGTCTGATTTCTTTTTGGGGTGAAATTTATTTTCTTCTGTTTAATGGGTCTTGAGGTTAGGTTCACATGTAGCCAATGTACAGCCAATCTAGAGTCTATTCCTGGCATGTCGTCATGCGTCCAAGTGAACACGTCCTGATTCTTGATGAGGAAGTTTTGTAGTTGCCTCTTAAATTCTTTTGACAAGTCTGACCCTACTTGGGTAACTCTATCTGGCACATTAGAATCAAGGATGACGTCCTCAAGCTTCCCTCCTAGTTCTGTCACCACTCCGATCCTTTCATCTTGGACTTTTAGGCCGTCAATCTCCATAGTCTCCTTTGGGGCCGGCTCTCCTTTGAGCAAGGTCATATAACACTCTATGGCTACCACCTGATCACCTCTAACTTCCCCAACTCCCCCTTCAGTTGGGAAGCACATCAAGAGATGGTAGGTCAAGGTGACCACCCTGAGTTGATTCAACATCGGCCTTCCCAAGATCTCGTTATATATGGAGGGACAGTTGACCACCAAGAAGTCAACCACTTGGGTGACTTATCGCTCTCCCATCCCGGAAGTAACCGACAAACTGATAGTTCCCAATGGGAGCAACTTGTTGCCCGTGAATCCAACTAGGGTTATCTAAACGGGCTTAAGCTTGTCTCACCCAATGCCCATTTGATTGAAGGCCAAGAGGTAGAGAATATTTGCTAAGCTCCCATTATCAATGAGGATATGGTGCGTGATCTAGTTTGAAATAACCAACGTCACTAGCAGTGCATCATCGTGCGACTGACTCACCCCTCAGGAGTCTTCTACAGAGAAGGTGATGGGGGGATGCTCTATCTTGTGATGCTTTATCAGCCTTTTTATCATCATCATTTGTAGGTCTCTCTCTGCATTAATCAGCCTCACATACGATCTTCTTGTTAAGTTAGACTCTCCTCCCCTAGCAAACCTGCCAGTTATTACTCTTATCTCCCCTATCGGCCCTTCCGACCTTCTTTCTTCCAGAATAAGAGAGTCCTAACAGGTATACTAGCATCTGATCGGATGTCACCCAGTGACAAATCTCTGCAGTCGCCTTCATTGAGTAAGGGCTTCTATTTGCTCCTTCAAGTCGTGGCAATGATCCTAGTGAAAATGACAGTACTTGTCACGATTTCTCTTCTCTAGCAGGGCTCAGATCCTCTCAGGCCACTTGATGCTTGGAACATCCTTGATATGCAAGAACACCTACTCCACGGGCGCATTGAGGGGAGTATAGTTTCAAAACCTACTCAACGGGATGTTGACCCAGGGCCTGACCCCGCGGTTGCTATTACCTTCTCTCACCTGGCCACATCTTTCTTCCTATGGTGCTTGCTACTTCTCCCTCTTTCTCCAATTAGACTATGAGCTAGGCTCGGCATCTGGCACTGAGGGTGTCCTTAGCATTCATATGTCGTTGCAGCTTCACCATGAAATCGGCCATGTAGGACGAGGGATTCTTAAAGAGAAGATAAATTTAGAGGGCAATAGCCCTGCCATGAGAGTGGCCATGATCACCTTCTCCTTGGTATTGTCCACCTACAACATCTCTCTATTGAATCGAGTCATATAGTCCTACAGGGACTCTCTTGTTCTGCTTGATGTTCAGCAAATAGGTGGCTAGCTTCTGGTGTCTCTGTCCACCTACAAAATAGCTAACAAACTGTCAGCTTAGCTCTGTGAATGTCAAGATGCTGCTGAGCTTCATCCGGCTAAACCACACTCTGGCAGAACCCTTGATCATCGTAGGGAAGGCCTGGCACATGATTTCATCGAGGGCCGCCTAGAGATTCATAAGCATCTTGTACACCTCCATATAGTCGAGGTGATCTTTGCTGCCATCGAACATCTCCATATGAGGCAGCTTAAACTTCTCGGGGAGTGGTTAAGCCATCACCTCTAGGGTGAAGGGATGGTCCTTCCTCTGGATCAATCCATCGATGGTGGCCAAAGCTTTTCCTTTGAGGGCTTCCTTTATGGTCGTCATCTCCCTTCTCACATCCTCTATTCTCTCCTCCTAAAGGTCTAGGGTGTGGATCCTTTCTCTAAGCTGGCTTACCCCCTAAAATCTGGAGGTTGTGACGCTTGTCACCTCGTCTTCTTGTCCCTGGCCACGGCTTCCGATTGGGAGGACTAGGGCTATAAACGGAGCGGATTCGGGTCGGATATATGTACATCCGATATCTGATCCAATTAAATTTAGGTGCATCCGATATCCGATCGGATATCCATCAGATGTTTAATAAACGAATTCGAATTCGATTACATAATCGGATTTGGATATCCGGTTAGTTGGATTTAGCATATATATATATTTGTGTATAAATCAAATTTAGCATATATACTAACATATATATATAATATTTAATCGGATCGGATGTGTATGCATCCGATTTCAGTTCATGTAATAATCGGATATCTAATAATCGAATCAGATTTTAAACGGAGTCGAACATATGAGCATCCAAATTTGCTTTAATCGGATCAGATTCGGATGCTTAGGCGGATAATTGACAGCCTTAGGGAGGACGTGGGGTCCCAGTTGTCCCGCATGGTGGTTGCTGGTAGCTCCTCGATGGCCTCGCAATTCTTGTATGATTTCTCAGTTCTGCTCCATCAACAACTATATGTTTGTCGTCAGTCCTTGAATCTGCTGCTCGAGAACAACCACCCTTTGGGTTTTGGGGCATGCTCTATCAAAGATGGAAGCTTCTTAACCATCAATTATGGCATCCTTGTTGTGTTAAGCCTCCATCGACTTGGTTTTAACAATGCAAACTTTAGGTTCTCAAGGAAATTTCCCACAAACGACACCAATTGATGGTGTATCAGTTAGCAGATACCTCTACACCTGTTAGATGGTCCCATGGCTGGTCCAGGTCCCTGACAGAATGAGCACTGTACACACAAAGCAAGAAAAGGTCAGGAAGCTAGGCACTGGCAGGGTGCCGGCCTCTAGTTCTCTAACGATTAAGTTAAATAACAAAGGGGGATGTAGAAGTATAGCTCTCTCTCTCTTTTAGGGTTTCTGTTGTCTCATACCTAAAGAATGAATCGCTACTTGTACTTATAGGCTCGAGTGGTGGCGTATCAGAGGAAATCTCACATGTCGCTTTCCCCTACATTCTTAGTCGTGGCTTCCCCTGCTCTTTCTATTATTTTCTCAGAATGTCAGGCCTACTGTAGAGAATATTCCTTTCTCATAACTTTTTTGTGCTTATCTTTAAGCAGAGTAGTTGGGTTATCATGTTTCTACATATCAGGGAATCTTAGGCCTTGGGTGCCTCGAGGTCTCAATTGGTCTTTGGGTGTCGGGTGATATGAGTACTAGTCGGGGCCATTCTTAGAATACTTGGGATCAAATACCGAGGGATGTTTCTAGCTTCTCATCGATGGCCTCGACATTTGGTGAGTTGGAGGGCCCCTAAGGGATTCTCGGGCTGGTCTTCTTAGGAACTCTTTGGGTCGATCCCTCTAGGGTCAGGATTATGCTGGTTTATTGGAGTTGGTTAGTAGGGTCCTCGGTGTATTCTTCCCCATCAAAGTCCATCAGGATTTTCTTATCCATTGCATGTCACTTGAAATTCAAATTATATCAAATAGATGTCAAGAGTACATTTCTAAATGGAATTCTCAAGGAAGAAGTACACGTAGAGCAACCCGAGGGATTTATGGATCATCAATTGCCAAACTAGGTATGTAGACTCAAGAAGGCACTATATGGCCTCAAGCAAGCTCCTAGAGTTTGGTATGAGAGACTTATTAGATTCCTTCTTGATCACCATTTTGATCAAGGAAGTGTGGACAAAATACTCTTCATTAAGAAACAAAATGGTCACATACTCATTGGTCAGATGATATCATTTTTAGGTCTACCAGTGAGGAGATGTCTCGTGGTTTTGCTAAAACAATGAAATTAAAATTTGAGATGAGTATGGAAGGAGAACTAAGGTCTTTTTTATTCTTCAAATGAAGCAAACCAATGATGGCATCTTTTTAAGCCAAGCCAAGTTTGTAAATACCTAGTCTCCAAGTTTGGATTACAAGAATCCAAACTCACTAGCACCCCTATTAGCACAAGTGACAAGATCACTAAAGACCTTAAGAGAGTCGAGGTCGACTCCACCTACTATTGGAGTATTATTGGGAGTTTGCTCTACTTGACTGTAAGCATACCAGACATTTCTTTTAGTGTAGGTGCATGTGCTAGATATCAAGATGCTCCTAAAGAATCACATATTAAGGTAGCTAAGAGTATTATCCGGTATGTCCATGGGACTACGCAGTTTGGATTGTGGTACCCATTTGACACCACATCTAAGATTGCAGGGTACTCAGATATTGATTGGGCTGGTGATGTTTAGGATCACAAGAGCACGAATAGAGGTTGGTTCTACATAGGTAATAGTCTTGTTTCTTAGCATAGAAAGAAACAAAACTCCATCTCATTGTCAACTATCGAGACTGAGTATATTGCAGCCTGTAGTGGATGCACCCAACTCCTATGGATAAAGCAAATGCTAAAAGATTACAAGTTGGAGCAAGGCACCATGAGTCTATTTGTAGACAAGAATTTCATTGACATCTCCAAGAATCTTATCCAACATTTTAGGATAAAGCACATTGACATAAGACACCATTTCATCCGTCAATTGGTGGAAGAAAATGTTGTATCTTTAGACTGTGTCAAGACTGAAGATCAACTTGCTGACAGTTTAACCAAACCTCTTGATTTCAAGCAGTTTGAGTATCTTCAAAGTGCTATTAGATTGTGCACCATTTAAGGAAACCATGTTGGGTTTTCCAAGAACATGATGTGTAATGATAGGAAAGGCAAGAGACAAGGGAAGCAGGGCTAATGATTAGAAAGTGGGGAGATCCCATTCCAAGCATGAGCTAAAAATGCTTAAGCCCAGACTCACAATCGATTACAAGATCTACAATCGATTACATCCTAATTGATTGTGAATCTCACAATTGATTTGGAGGGTATTTTTGGGACAGTAGTTGCATACAATTCAAATAGGCGTCAAATGAGTTTTTCTTCCCATTTTCACTCATTTTTATGCCTTATTGTCTTCCCAAAGCTTCCACATCAGATTTTTTGGTTTCATATCTCAAAAACCTAGATCTTCTACTCATTGTGATGCCTCCTTGCATGAAGAAGACCACTTCCAAAGGTGGTTCCTCATCCAATCCACCTCGAAATCCCGGAGGTGGAATCTCTACCCCATCCATGTTCGAAGAGGAACATTGGTTCCTTTTCTCCGTGTCAAGATGTCACGAGTTTTGAGTGGTACCAAAGGATCTTATCCAAGAGATCCATCATCAATGAGAGATTTATGAAGACCGAGACATTATGCACCTTTCGGTTATTGGAGACAGTTGAGGGATGACAGTGGCTACCCCTCTTCTTCATCAATGGACCCATTCAGGAGGAAGCCATGTGGATCTTCTACGCCAACTTCTTTGACATCAACAATGACTAATGCTCCTTTTATAAGACTATGAATGGAGTAGTTATGAATATCATCCCTAATTACATCTCCCACTTGCTTAGTGTTCCTCGCGTCACCAACAATGTCATTGCATTCCCCATTCACAAGCTTTCTCAGGAGTAGAAGGAAGCCATAGTTAAGAGGCTCTATAGCCAGTTTATGGCTTCGGTTGAAGGGTTGAAACACAAGAATTGTAGGCTAGTGTTTTAAGTCCTTCATTGGATCTTTACTTACAACATCCTCCCTACCACTCATCGGAATAGCCTCACTGATGACACTGCTTATTTGATCGATGCCATCCTTGACTCTCAGAGGATCGATATACCATCGATCATTTGGTATATGATGATTATATCACAGGAGTCTAGACACTCTACAGGCAGCCTGTCTTACCCAACTCACATGACATGCATCATTGCAGTGGAGAAGGTTCCGTTTAAGGTCACTGCCAAGGGATGAAAGGATGGGTGTGCAGTGGGTCATGGGACCTTGAAGAATATGGACATGATAAGGTAAATGCAACAACTCATTCCTCCTCTTTCACTCTAAAGTCAGGGCCATCCTTAGCCGGCTCTGCTTCGGTGAAGTCCAATATGATGGGACTTCTCCACACATTGGTGCACAAGGTCTCAAGTATTTTGAAGAATCAAAAGACTCTCACCTCCAATTAGAGAAAGCTAGCAGTAGGCCACAATACAGATCATCCTGAGCACCCTATTGAGTTAGAGTCCATCAGTTACTCAGACAGTGATGTTGAGCTTGAGGATGAGGAGGCTTTGGATGTACCATCCCCTTAGTTCTAGGAGGAGCCACATTCTAATGATGACGCTGCTGCTTTTGAGGCTAGTGGTGCTGGTGGAGGTGACTCTGAGGGCCAGGAGGTGGATGATGAGGAGGAGGATGAGAATGACGATGATGATGATGGTGAGGGAGATGGAGGTAGAGAGAGAAGAAGAAGAAGACGATGAAGACTCTGAGTATATGGGTGACTAAGCTTGGGTGTTTACCCATTTCTTACCCTAGGGGCATAGTATCTTGTATTTTTTTTTCTGTTTGTAGATAGTGGTCTCTCTTTTCCTATAATGGAAAATTTTTGTATTGATATATTCATGCCCTATGATGGAATCGTGTATAGATGTATTCATACCCAGAGAGGCATCAAGTTACTTGTCAGGTTGTTTGTGTTTTGTCGAAAGGGGCTTTGAATGTCTGAGGCTTGTATTTTTGTCTATCTATGTTGCCTAGGGGAGTCCCCTAGCATTTGTTTTAGCAGCCTCATGGGCTTGATGATGTACTAAAACCTTCTTATTAATAGAGTTCATCTGGCCCAATTCTCTTTCCTTTGTGTGGCTTATGGTTTGTTTATTCCATATCTTGTCAATTCTTGCCAAAAGGGGGGAGGAATAGTTCAAATCCACTTATTGATTGAGTGGTTTTATAAGATGTGAAAGTGAGGGGCAGTCACTTTTCACTTATATGGGGAGTTACAATAGGGGGAGTTTTCCACTTAACCAACGAAAACTAAAATTCTATATAAAATTCAAACTTAAAAGCACCTATTTGTATCTCATGAAATTGTTATTTATATTGTTCATATCTTATTCAATTGGCATGAGGAAGGTGTGTGTTTTGTGGTTGTGAGTGCAGGACTTTTTGACTCAAAGCACGAGGCATGAAAACCATATGTTGATTCCATGTTGAGTCTTGTAAGTCCTTGAGTTCATGTAAATTGGGTTAGGAATTATGTAAAAATTTTAATTCAGTGTATTTAGATTTTTCCATAAAATTGACCAAGGGAAGATTGTTGATGTATGTCAATCCCACGGACAAATAAGTAGTGGTATGTGTCTTATAAGTATCCTATGCTCTCATAAGTTTAAGACATGAAGACAAGGAGGACCAAAGACTTGAAGAAGATACTAGAGATTACCTCAGACTTACCCCATCAATAAAAGTATAAAACATGCATTGCATATCATTTTAAGACCTTAAAATCAATATAGACATGGTGGTAAGTCTCTCATAAAACCCAAGGAACAAATGCCCAAGGACAAACCTCCTTAGAGTGCTAAGATTAAGACCTTAAAAATCTAGAGCCATAATCGATTACGAATCTCACAATCGATTACGACCCAGATCTAGGAGCAATTTGAGATTCTCGAGAGTCAGACCCCATAGGCCGCAATCGATTACGGAATAGATCTAAGCTTAGACTCCCCGACCTGTAATCGATTGGGGATCTAGCAATCGATTATGGGCGTGATCTTGAGTCACAATTAATTGCGAGATCCACAATCGATTAGGAATCTCTCAATCAATTGTGAAGGAATTTTTGGAAAAAAATAAAAAACATGACTTTTAATGCGAGATTTTCAAAATTTGAACCTTGTTTTTTAAAATCTAAGGCTCTAAAGAGATGCCCGTTTTAAAAGATTTCAATCCAAAGGTTATGGATGCTCCTCACCTCTATAAAAGGGAACTTTTCCCATTAGGGTAAAGATCTCCAATACTCCAAGCTATCTAAAGAGGGTTACAAAGTTTACTATATTGAGAGCCTCCCCCACTAAGAAAATCACCATTACTCCATTGGTTTTGAGCTTAAAAAGCTAACATCATACTCTAGAATCGCTCTCTCTTTCTCTCCTGTTGAATACTATTCTAGTACTATTGAGGAGAACTTGTGGTGAGTCTTTCTCAAGAAGAAACTTACATTTGGTTGAGCTCAAGGAGCACTAGAGCCAAGTACTTAAAGCTTGTGGGTAGCTAAGGCAAACTAGCTCAACAAGGAATACCCCACTTTGAGTAACTAGCAACATCAACCATTTTTTGGTAATATTTGCTTAACCTTGCATTCATTTGCATTTATACTTATTATTGTGCATGCTTTTCTTCTGTCGAAGACACCAAAAGTAGTTCACACTCGCCAAAGACACTGTGTGTTGTTATGTGGCTTGCTTGTGAGCAAGTAGTTAGGTTTTATTTATTGACCTAGGTTGTAATAGTAAAAAAGGGCGACCCAGTGCACGAGGCTCCCACTAATGCGGGGTTTGGGGAGGGTAAGTAGTTTGGTTGTACTAGTACATAAATGAAATATATGTAAGCTAGGTAGTGAGCTTTAGAAGAGCGGACGAAGGCCTTAGTGCTGAACCACTATAAATCTCTTCTTGTGGATTGTGTGTGTGATTTCTTGTCTCTTTACTTTAATGCTCATTACTACTCTTGCACTTTACTTGTTTAACAAAATACTTGAGTAGGCACTCTATAGCACACACACAAACTTGGGCTAATTTAAAAAGATTAAAATCAAACTAAAATCAATCCCAAGAATTGTAAAAAGAGGTAACCAAAAATTAGATATCCTATTCACCCCCCTCTAGGATAACTTTAGTGCAATTTTAGAAACTTTTACCAATGTTGGGAATGTTTTAAAGATTTACTAAATGTGTGTCCACATCATGGATATGAAACTTGGTGCATCATTAATTTTTTCTATGAAAGTCTAACTCAAAGGATGCGCCAATTTGTAGAGATGATGTGAAATGGTGAATTTTTAAACAAAGACCCTTATGACGCTTTTGATTATTTTGATATTTTAGCTAAAAATGCTCAATCTTAGGACACAACTAATACATCAAAAAAGTCCAAGCCTTCTATCAACCCATCTAGGGGTGGTAAGTATCATCTTAGGGAGGAAGATGACTTGAGTGCTAAGGTATCTAGTTTGGCTAGGAAACTAGAGTCCATTGAATTAAGGAAAGTTAATGAAGTTATGTTTGTGCCTAAAACGAATGATGTTTATAGTATTTGTGAAACCATGGGGCACCCTACAAATGAGTTTCCAACTATCCCTGCTTTCAAAGAGGTGTTGCACGATCAAGCAAATGCAATAAACATGAACAAAAAACCTTTTCATTCATCTTATTCTAAAACCTACAATTCAAGGTGGAGGAATCATCCAAATTCTAGTTTGATGAATGATAATGTTGCACTACCTCCTTAAGGTCATTCTAATTTTGGTCCTTATAATTTCCATCCTAAGAAGAGTCTTGAAGATACCTTGCAACAGTTCATGCAAAGTCAGGCCACCATAAATGATCAGACTTCCCAGGCCATAAGTGATATTAGAAATACTCTTACTAAGTTGACCACTTCATTAAGTATTCTAGAAAAAGGTAAATCTCTAGCTCAAGCACAATAAAGTAAATTCCTTCTTATGCTAAGTTTTTGAAAGATTTATGTATGGTTAAGCGTAAGCTTAACGTATAAAAGAAGGCATTTTCAACTAAGCATGTGAGTGTTATCATTCAAAAGAATACTCCTAAGTATAAAGATCCAGGCAGTCCCACAATTTCATGTGTTATTGGTAATTTTAAAGTAGAGCAAGCTTTGCTCGATCTTGGGGCTAGCAGGAATCTTTTTCCTTATTCAGTGTATGAAAAGTTGGGTCTAGGTGAGCTAAAACCACAATAACTCAGTAGCATGCAAACCATTACATAAAAATACCCAAAGGAGTAGTGGAGAATGTGTTGGTCCAAATTGATAAATTTTACTTTCCTGTTGACTTTATTGTTTTGGACA
>JAOXJP010093199.1:0-14616 GCA_025762735.1 Platanus orientalis | reverse complement strand
TAAAAACCCTTAAATTCTTCCTTTAGTTCCTAGGACCTTCTCTAAATCCCTAGAATTTTTTAGACACTACTAGGACCTCGCTGTGTCTTCTAGAACCTTCTAGAGGCATCTTGATCCTTCTAGAATCTTTTACATTATTCTATAATATTCTAGAACCTTCTAGAATCTTCTAGATTTCTCTAGAACCTTCTAGATCCTTCTAGATAATTCTAGATTAATCTAGATTTTTCTATATACATTGTCCCTAATACAGTGAATCTACTGGTGAGGGTCCCCAAAGCCTCTCATTACCACGTGGAGTGTGACAATGAGAGCCTCTCAGGCTCACTTAGGAAACGAGCTTGAATCAAAGCTTAGGCTTGGCTCATTGAACTTGAAACAAGGCTCAAGCTTGGCTTGTAACAAGCTGAGCCGAGCTAGCTCGGCTCATTGACAGCCCTATTCTTTAATAGAGGAAGAAGCGGCTTCTTTGAAACTTTTGGTTTTTGGAATAGGGGAAGGCTTTATCAGAGACATTCTTTGGAGGTCTGCCATAGATATTGAGCAGAGGAGTTTTGTTTCGTGGCATCGTATTTGTCCCACCATTTGACGTGAGTGTCCCGGAATAAATTGGGGATAGATTCATATATATCAAGGGAATAATCCCACTTCATAATCCATGGATAAGAATGTTTTGCAAAGCAAATTATGCCATGATATGAGGGATTTTCTATAGAAAACTTTTTTGTGCTGACCCATTGGGAAAGAGATAAAAATAAAGTTTAAGGGAGAATATCAATTTTGGCTCCATATGAAAACCACCAATTTTGATAAAACCAGTGGGGAATGGAATGAGGATAGTTTGGAGCAAATTGTAGAAGCCATAAGTGGGATCCCTTTGAGTTTTGGATAAGGAGAACATTTTCCCATGCTTGCATATAATCCCAGTAATTGTAAGGGACTTGTTGGTTTGTATGAGATGTGACATATTTAGGGGTGTGAAAAGGAGAGTTCAAATCTTGAGGTGATAGAATATGAAGAATTTCGAGTTTAGAATAACTAATTTCATCATCTTTCTGTGTATGATTGATAAGACCGCTTTGGGATTGGTGCAAGATTATTTCATAGGACTTGTTTGAATAATTGATGTATTTGGGAATGAAATGGGTTTTTGCAGGAAAACATTTGCAAATTATTTGTGGAAGGGAAAGCTTGTCAAACATTTGATCATCAATGGCAAAGATGGGTAGATGGGTTTTTGGGAGATAGTTAGACTTATTGAGATTTGAAGGCATTTGGTAAGGGATAGTTATGGGGTTTTTTCCTTTAGACATTTGAGGGGTATGTCTACCTTGACTCATTTTTGCTGCAAAAATTCATGAGTGAGAAAATCAGGTAAAAAGTTTTTGCAACCATTTATGAATTCTATTTCAAAATCAAAAACGGAAAGTAAGGCTTGCCATTGGGCAAATATCTATTTTGAAGCAAAGCTTTTAATGTCTTTTTGAAGAATTTCTTTGGCAGATTTGCAATCAATGTGTAATAAAAACTTTTGATTTAGTACATCAACTTAGAATTTTTGTATGCATAAAACGATGGCAAGGTTCTCCTTTTTAACTGTTGAATAATTTTGTTGGGTAGGATTCCAATACCTGTGGTGTATCGAACTATTTGGTCACCTAAGGTAGGATGGGTTTGTAAAAGAATCCCTCCATAACCTACTTCGGAGGCATCTGTTTGAATGATTTTTGGATAGTCTAAGTTTGATATGGTAAGACAAGGTAAAACTCTAATACGTTTTTTTTTTTATTTCTTAGACTGCTTGGGTACGCTCATTGGTCCAATCTTGCTTGGAATTTTTTCTGAGTCTATTTTGAAGTAATTTTCTTTCTTTTAATAAGTCTTTTACGAATATTAGAATATAGTTTAAGCATCCTAAAAACCTTTGTAGTTATTTTTTATCTGTTATTTGGTTTGGAAACTTGTCCGCAAAATCTATGACTCATTTTATAGGAGTGATTGTTTGATTTTCTATGTGATATCCTAATAAATTAATTGAGGTTTGAAATAGTTTAAGTTTTCATTTGGATAAAGCTAACCCATTGTCTGGACTACATGTTTCAAAATATTTAAGTGTTTCCAATGTTGATCTATCTGTTGAGAGAAAACTAAAATATCGTCAATATATACTATAATGAAATTTTGGTAAGGGTGGAATATATTATTCATTAAATTTTGAAATTCTGATGGAGCATTTTTAAACTAAAAGGCATAATGTTCTATTCATATTGGCCAAAAGGAAGGTTAAAGGCAATTTTGTACCTATCTTTTTCTTTTATTTGAATCTGTCATAATCCTGATTTGAGGTCAAATTTTGAAAAAACATAAGCATTAGATAATCGGGCTATTAAATCTTGTTTGTTAGGTAAAGGATATCTTATAGCTTTGAACACTTTGCTTAAAGGTGTAATTAATAACTAGCCTTGAAGCTCCTCTTTCTAATTCAGTTGCGTTTTCAACATAAAATGCAACACCAGACCATTGAGATTTCGAAGGTTGAATTAGGGATTTGGTCAATAATTCTTTTATTTTTGTTTTAGCTAGTTCTAAATATCTAGTGTTCATTTGTATAGGTCTAGCTTTTGTAGGAATGTCTGATTTAGAAAAGTCCTTGATATAGGATAAAGAAATAGTATGAGTTTTTTTTGTGCTAAAAGGCTTTGAGATTTTCGGAACAACAAGTTTTTATAAGAAAGTTTTGAAATTGATAAAGTTAAAAATTAAAATATGGTTTTTGTATTTTCTGTTTAATTTAAAAATTAGATGTGTCTTGTTTAACAAAATTTAATTAATTATCTTTTGCTTGTAATTGTGTTTTAATTTGTTGTATAAGTCTAGTTTTAGGTAGTTGAATAAAGTCAAAGGTTAGGTCATGTATTAATGTTTTTAGACCATTTATATCTGTAGAGAAAGGTTGAATTTGCAGAAGAAAAGGTGTTCCTAGTATCATTTCTTGTTGAAGATCTTTAACAATAACAAATCAAACTGGGAAACACTTTTTGTTCTTACAGACAGTTGCATTTGATAGTTTATGATTGATGATGTGAGATTTACCCGTTGCGGTAGAAATAGAGGAATTGGCATATTCGAGAAATTTTGTGGGTATGAGTCCTTCACGACTCTCTCTCTCTCTCTCTCTCTGAGTGGGTGGGGTTTTCAATCAATGAAAGACTGAAAATCCCTCCCCTCATTTCTATTTCCTTTTTTTCCAAATACCCATAATACCCTTATCAAGTTAGGGTATTATAGAAGTGAGGTTTTCAGTCAACAAAAGACTGAAACTCCCTCTCCTCATTTCTATTTCCTTTTTTCCAAATACCCGTAATATCCTTATCAGGTTAGGGTATTATATAAAGTGGGTCGAACTGGACAGGTGGGCGATTGAGGGCTCATGGTGCTACAAAAGGATAATGAGGGGTTGGTTTGTTGAAGTATCAGAGCTCCACAAAAAATGACTACTCTTGCTCAATGGTAATTCCTAAAAGTAAGGATGGGATTTGTTGGGAATATGATGCCCAGATTCTAGGTACTTCCACTATGGTGGAAGCAGTGGTTAGATACAAAGTGGTGAGATCTGAGACCTCTTTAGTCCAAAGGGTGATCGAGGAAAGGGATAATGAGAGGATTGAAGTGGGAAAATAGGGATGTAGTATTGGACAATTGTTTGACCTAGGGTTTCGAAAAAAAATTATATCGAAGGATGGTAGACTGGGCATTAAAGCTTTATTTGAGAAAGATGCTAGGAGTTTTCTCAAATAGAGACGTTTAGTGGTTGTGACTAGGAAGGATGGTGAGATGGAATTAGCGGCGGCCCAGTTAATGGTTGTGTTTGTGAAACATACACAATGTCCTTTGCTCCAAGAATTAGAGGATAACCTGGTTGTAGCTTGTTCGGATTATGTGGAATAGGTTGGGGCCTTATGTGGTGAGGGGACTTAATTGATTTAACATGAAGTTCTATCTTTCGGAGAATGGTTTCAAAATATCAATGCAGTAGTGCATAAGTCATCAATGAATCCTGGGTGGTTAACAATGAGAGCCTATCATTCCATTTGTGGATGATAGACTTTTTTTTTTTTTGGAGATTGATCTTTGTGGAGATTTATGCAGTCGAGAAAATCATTGGAGGTGATTAATTCTTACCAAGAAATGCTGGTTTGTGTTTGGAATGGATGCATTGGTTAGATTTTGTGTTGTCTAAAGGTCTCTAATCATGGAATAAGGTATCCAGTGGTGATAGGGCTTCAAGACAACATTTTGCCGCTAGCGGGGGTTTTGTTGACAACCAAGATACATTCAGATCCAACTATTGATGATGTCACTTATGGGAAGACGGTGGGCTAGCTAGGAATGTCTTCCTGTCAAGTTACGACAACCTGATCAAAGAAGTGGTTGCAAGAAGTAGGCAATGGTGGTGATCAGAATGGCCAATCCCAAGAGGAGGTTAAGTTGTGTGAGTTTAAAGTTCCAGAAAAGGGGTGGATAGAGATGGGAAGGGCAACAAATTATAGAGGGCTTGTTGATAAGAAGTAGTGCTCAATCTAGCGGTGGAGGGGAGCTGTGGAGGAACTGTTTGGCCATTTCAAAAGGCGGGACATGTAGAGTTTAATAGGGGAAAGGAAAGGGGTTTTGGTCTTTTTGACAGAAGGATTGGGAGTCTTTCGGTGTAAAGGTGAGAGTTTTTTGGTAAAAAAAGAAGGAATCGGTAGTGGGAGGGACTTCATGGGAAATTTGGGAATCCTCAAGTGTGGAGGGGGAAACCTCAAAAGCTACTGAAATAAAGTAATAAAAGATGCAATGGGAAGTCTCATGTTTGAAACTCCTTGTCGGGGGTGATTAATGCAAGGGCATTTTCACACCAAGCTTGAGTAGGGTGGCTTGTGTGAAGTGGGGGTATATTCAGGGTGGGTGGCCTATGTAAGGCAATTGGTCTATGTGAAGCGGGACTCATGTGAAGTGGGGCTTATGAGCAGGGGTGGACCCAGGATTTTCATTGAGGGGGCAAGCCAAAGAATTATGTGTGCCCCCTCAACAGGTACCAACGGTGCTCTCACAACCAAAGGGCAACACGTCACATCAAAAAAGTGAAAAGCACACGCAAAAAAGTGTAAATCACTTTTTCAACATGACATGTCATTTGTTGGTTGTGTGTACACTGTTGGCACCCATTAAGGGGCACACCTAATCCAATCCTGGGGCAAGGATTCTCTGAGATTTTAAATCATCTCCAGTCTCAATAGATAGGTACAACTCCGTTAGCAATCAATGTGTGACATGTGGCTTAAGAAATGGTGTTTGAGTCGATACACTTGGGTCAAAGGAGGGTATTATAATAAATATACAATTAATAAATACTTATGTATTTATTAGTCAAAACATATGTTTTGTCCAGGATTTGGTGTCCAGGACACCAGGTGACTTCACACGGAATAAAATTGGCAATGGCTGGATGAAATTTTAAATTCTCACCCATTTTATTTCAAATGAAGTCACTTGGTGCCCTGGACAGGAAATTTTCTCCCTTTATTAATGCACCCTTTATCAAACATTGTGTCACATCTTGAGTAGAGAATGGAGTGGTACCAATTCAGTCAGACTGGAGTTGACGTGAACTCATTTTCTGGTAAGTTGGGGCAACTGATTCCAATCATGGGGTACTCACACATTAAGGGGGGGGGGCAACAGATTCCAATCAGAGGGGAAACTGACTCCAATCAAGTGTAAGATTCATCTAGCCCATTAGTATTACAAGGGTACTAGTTGCCCCCCCCCCTTGCTCCTATGTGGCTCTGCCACTGCCTACGAGGGGGTTTTGACCGAGGACCTGACCTAGGCTATAAGATAAATTAATTGATTCGCCACACTTTATTAGTTCAACCTTTTAGAGAAAATGGTTAGTTGCCTACATCAAAGTTGTTTGGAGAAAGCTGATAACAACCAAGTATGGTACTTTAGCCTTCGATTGGATGAGCTCTCTACCTTTGGACCCTAATGGTCATGAGTTATTGAAAGTGATTTCTATGGACTAAATAGAGCTCAATGCTCAGATCTCCTTCAAAGATGGAAAATGAGAAAGAATCCATTTTTGGCATGATATGTGGTGTAGTTTCCCATTTAGTGAGGACTTCTCTAAGATTTATAGCCTTTCGCGATACCGAGAGGGGACTATGAGGGGGCACATCATCAGAGGATATCAAGGGATTGATTGGAACATACATCTCTGTAGACTCCTTAATGACTAGGAGGTTGATCGGCTAGTGGTTCTGCTAAGGCATCTTAATATGGTGCAGCTAGATATGCTAGAAGAAGAGGACAACAGAGTATGGGAGGCAGACTCATCAGCGATCGTTATGGTCATGTCTTGTTTCCATTTGATGTCTCCCAACGATGTTAGGACCATTCCGATTCATATAGTTAGCAAAACTGTGCTACCCTCAAAGATTGGTTTTCTTTTGTGGCTTGTGTATTGGGGAGGGTTCTAATGGTTGATAACCATATGGGATACAAGTGTTGTATGTGTTTTTTGAGGAAGAGCCGATAGTCATCTTTTTATCTATTGCCATGTAGTCTTATGTTTGGGTCTTCTTCCTTGAGAGTTTTTAGAGGAGGTGGGGCATGCCCCCTTCAATGGAGATGTTTGTTGAGGTATGGGACCGAGAAAGAATAGAAGACTTGACAGAGAGAGGAAAGCTTTTGTGGTGTGGTATACTATCTATAGTTTCTTAAGTCATTTGGGGTGAATGCTCATATCTTTAAAAGTGTGGAGGTCGCCCCATCCAAGATCCCAAAGTTTTCTTTGTCTTTTCTTTTCTCTTGTGTTTCTCAATTCTTGACTTGTAATGCTCTGAACATGATTATCCAGTAATTGAACCCGAGATGTAACCCCAAGAAGGGTAATTAATGCCATTAATTATTCTCATGGTTACTTATCCCATAGAATTAGGATTAAGAGGGAATTCCATATGCCATTTTTTCCCAAAATTTTAGTAATATAACGGCTATAATATGGACCCATGAGAAATTTCCCTAGTCAGTCAATATATATATATATAAAAAATAAAACAACACTCCTATAATGCATACATCCACAAAACATCATCGTTTCCCTCCCGCCAACTCCAAATCCATCCACACTATTCATCATAAGTCTACTATGTTATCACAAGTTAATTTAAAACCAAAATAAGCCCTCAAAAAATTATAGTTGGTTCTAAACACCTCCAAAACGCTTTAAATTTTAGAAATCTGACTAAAAATTTACCAATTTATTTGTTTATGGTGCCTTCAATTGTGACGTCTACTTGATTTATCTCACTCTATCGAAACATAATAAATTCAATCCAAACTAGGAACATGGTCTGTCTCTATTTGAAAAGAGTTTAAATAACATGGTTTAGTTCACAACTCATATAAGTCGGTAACCCAAGCTAATGTTTCCACAATCACCAACCATCCACACACTACAACATTAACACCCAATACATGATGTAGAACAACACTACCCAGTCATCAATCCATAACATAAACAATAAAACAAGATCAATAAAATATGTATTCAATTCAATTTGTGCAATGAAGTACAATGTAGTACCAAAGAAGATCTTAGATATCAACCATAACAATAGAGATAATTTCAACTATAATTATTTGTTCTCTACTATTTATGGTAGATCATTGAGTTAGATCTCAGTGTAAAGATATGCTAGTCATAAGTGCATCCACCTGATTGTTATCCCCATCCGTGTCTCCATACACGAGATAACCATTTGTATGTCATAGATAGGATAACCATATATTTTCCATACACATGATAGCCATATGTGTCTCCTATACGGGATAACCATCCGCATGTTCATATACTGGATAATCATCTGTATGTTGTACATAAAATAACCATCTGTGTGTTGTACACAAAATAACCATTTGTGTCTCATACACGGGATAACCATCTGTGCCTTTACACGAGCTCATGTCAAACCCTGAGCCACCAATCTACCTAAAACCAATTGGTGATAGAAGAAGAACTCAATTCTTTTACGACATTAGACATCACACCCGAAGGCCTATTTCTAGAGCAATCGCAGGAGGCGACATTGAAGAATCCACCAACAATCCCTCCCTCATGATGATGCTCCCATGACTCGAAGTCATGACCCCTAGCTTTAAAACCAATTGCCAGACCTTGAGAAATAAACACAACGAGATTCATATGGAATTTCCAAGTATCTAAGGTATACCAAATGAGCAAGTATATCATCATAAATTCTCTTCTAGACATACAACATTAGCAAGTAAATAACCCCAATTCCTTTCCAAGTATACAAACTCAACGAGTGTATAACTCCAAATCCTTTTCTAAATATACAAAATCAACAAATATATGAATACAATTCAACAAGTATGTAAATACAATTAAGCAAGTATATATATACAAATCAACAAGTATATCAACATAAATCAACAAATATATCCATAAATGTATCAATGCGAATCAACAAATCCATAAGTAGAAATCACTAAGTTTATCAATACAAATCAGCAAGTATATCAGTACAAATCAACAATTATATAAATATAAATCAATAAGTGTATCAATGCAAATCAGCAAATTTTTAAGTGCAAATTAGTAAGTTTATCAATGCAAAACAGCAAGTATATAAATACAAATCAGTAAAGGTATCAGTACAAATCCACAAGTATATAAGCATAAATCAGCAAGTATATCAATAAAAATCAGTAGGTATACAAGTACAAATCAGAAAGTATATAACCCCAACTTCTTTAGCATTAATGAAGACAAAAATCATACGGTCTTTGTGAAGCATCCGAAATATACAGATTAACAATTCCATAACCCTAAATTTTATAGGATAAGTAAAACATGATTCTCAAAAATGATTTTGAAGTATCTAAAATAAATAATTTCAACAACTCCATAAACCCCAATTTTTTTTTAATCATTCTACCTAGGGGCCAATTCTTGAAGCATAACTTGTGTGGGTGAGCAACCTTGCCCAAATTTTAAAGGTTTTTTATTTTATTTTTAAAGCATGAAATCCATCTCTAAAACCCATTTTATCAACTAGAACGAAGAAAAAATTAAACAGGGGAGGATTTGAAGGGGATTGGGGAAACCCTAACTTGAGACAACTCACTTATTGATTTTGGGTTTTTTTTTAACATGTTGTCAATTCTACCAATCACCAGGTAGTAGACAAGGTTTTCTTGGGCCCTCACACTCTCTTCTCTTTCTCTTTCCTTTCCTTCTTCCTTCTCTCTTCTTCTTTCTTCCTGTCGTGCGACTCAGTTCCGTCAGAAGCAAGGGCGATGCCCTCTTCTCCCTCTTTTATTTTTTTCTTCTTTCCTTCTATTTTTGTCCTTCTTCTTGTTGTTGTTTCCTTCTCCTTCTTTCCTTTTTTTTTCAATGATTGGGTTAGGATCGTTGGTATGAGACTCTGAAATGGTCGACGCCCCTTCCCTCCTTTTCCCTAATTTATTAAGGGTGGGACTAATGGCACCCCCAGAAGTACTCACCACACACCCCCTTTTTTCTTTGTTCTTCCCTTTATACCCTTCCTCTACAACCTCCTCTACCTAAAATAGCCTCGCCTTCATCTTCCTCTCCTCTCTGGAGTTGGCGGCAACCCACCCCCTTCCTCCTCCAGCAGCAACCCACCCTCTTCCCTCTCTCTCCCCAACGGCACCCCTCTCCCTCTTCCTCTTTCTCTCTCTCTTTATCTCCCTCCCTCTTCTTCTCTCTCTTCCTCTCTTTCTCCTTCTTCCCCTATTTTTTCTGTCATTCGAAAGTGCAGGTCCAGGCAGGGCCACCCTTGTAAGGACGTGAAGGTTCGAACAGGTGGGCACCCACACGGACGTGCCCATTTGGGATTGCACATCTATGCGGGTGCCCACCTGTTCAGACCTTCACATCCGTGCAGGGGTGGCCCTGCCTGGACCTACACCTCCAAACGGTAGGAAAAAATAGGGGAGAGAGAGAGAGAGGAAGAGGAAGAAAGAGAAAGACGTCGAAGAGAGGAAGAGGAAGAGAGAGAGAGGGAGGAGGGGTATTTTGGGGAGGGGTAAAAAAGGAAAAAAAAGGTGGTGCGGTGAGTGGTTTTAGGGGTGCCATTAGTTCATCCCATTTATTAAAAGGTCATATGACCGAAATGCCCCTATCTCTAATACAAAAATTTATTTTCCATATATTTATATATTATTATTACTGTGGACAAAAGGGCGGCTTGGCCCAACGGTAAGGCTTACCATTAGCGTCCTTGGTGGCGCGGGTTCAAGTCACGGAAATAGCCTCTCCAGAAATGGGGGTAAGGCTGTGTACATCTTGCCCTCCCCAAACCCAGCATTAGTAGGAGCCTCGTGCACTGGGCTGCCCTTTTTATTATTACTGTGGACATCGAGACCCACTTTTTTTGGGAGGCTGCTAGCCCTTTCTGTGCGAGGGTTAGACTTTGCTTAGAGTCGCCACCAACTCAAGGTTTAACCAACGGAGTTGGACGTCAGTTGTCCTCTTCAGGGAAGAGGAGAAGTCTAGACCTGAAGGTCTAGGATTTTAACTCCTAATACTGGTATACATTCTTAAGATTTAGGGTAAGTTGTTTTGTTGTATTTGGGAAAGGTGTTAGGCACCCCAAATACCCACCTTTCTTGGGTAGCTTCTCCCATTCATACAAGTCTTAAAGTATGTCAATGCTCATAGTTTGTGGATTCTAAAATTAGTTGTTTGCTGGACTTCAGGCTTAACGCCTGATTCTTCAACGTCTGATTTAATTCAGGGTGAAATTCAGGCGTTGGTTTCTGGAAAATCCATAACTAGCCTATATATTAACCTATTCTAATTGCAAGAGACTCCTCTTGGATTGGATCTTTAAAGGGATGGTCCCCTCTAAGATGTTTCTGATTTGGCCTTTTAGGGATAGGATCAACCCTGGAATAAAAGGAGGAAAATAAAGAATTTGTATTTTTGTGTTACAAGCTTGACGCCTGTATTTCATCTCAACGCCTGAATTTTCAATGCTTGAATTTAATTCAGGGTGAAAATCGGGCATTGGGAGTTGATTAGATCAGCACGTTTATGTGGTCTTTTAAGATGGTTTGGTAGGTCCTAGTGTTGTGGGACTCTTGGGTTAGGTTATGGGAAGTTTCATAGGGTTACATTATGCAACCCTAGGGGTCATGGTCTCTGCTTACATAAAGATATGATCTCCCAACGTAGGCTACTTAGTCATCTGTTACAAGCCTAATGCCTTTTTTTTTATCTGATGCCTAAATGTTCAACCCATGAATGTTAATTCAGGGGAAATTTAGGTGTTGGGTGCTAGAATCAGCAACCAACTTGGGTTTTTGGGCCACAAAAGTGGGGCTCAAAGGGGTAGGATTTCTCCAGGATCTTTGCACTACACATAGGGTACTCACACACTTAACCGATTTTGAAAAACATGATTTTTAACCTAGGCTTAAAGACCGAAATTCACTCCAATGCCTAAATTTTCTTCCCAATGCCTGAAATTAAATTCAGGCATTGGAAAAAAAATAAGGGCCCATAGAGGTGTAAACGCACTTGCTTTAATTTTAGAGGCTACAACAACCATGGGATAGGTCCAGAGAAAATCAAGGCTCCCTAGGGTGGGTCCTAGATCTCAAGGCCTAAATTTTCTCTTGACGCCTGTTTATTCGACGCCTAAATTTTAATTCTGCCTGTTTATTCAACGCTTAAATTTTAATAGAATTAAAATTCAAGCATTAGTTACTGAGAGAAAATCCAACAACTGGATTTCTCAATTTTGAAGCCCTTAGGATTTTGAAAAATACAAAATTATGCATGAACACAAAAAACATATATAAGAACAACATATAAAAAATGAGCTTAAGATCATGTATACAAAATTCAAACAAAAATCTCCAAAAATTCAGTTGAATTAGGTCACAAAAGACCTTAATTTTGAGATTTGTTGGGGGGACCATCTTTAGGCCTTACACAACTCCTAAAATCACGAAATTAAATGCACTAACTAGCTTATATGTCTAGTTTAACATAGTCAAATTTGGGCTCCAACAGCCTTCTACATAATTCAAAAGAAAATAAACAACAAGACATGCTCAGAAATAAAAGCAAGTAGTGGTTGTTGAGCCTCTACTATGTAACCCGAATTGAAGCAAGGATTTAACATAAATTAGACAGCATAACAACTTGTAAAACTAGTATGTGAACTTGGTGAAATTGAAATAATATTGAGTTTAGGCTTACCTTGGGTCCAAGTGACCTAAGGTTTGAGAGTTCCTCTTCTTTTTCTTCTTTTTCTTCCTCTTTCTCTTAGAATTTTTAGGGTTTTTGGTTGTCAACCCTAGTTTACATGGATAGGTGTGTGGCTAGGGTTCACTTAGAATGGAGGGTGGGGATTAGGTTTGAGTAGTGTTAGATGTAAGGGATAGGATTACACCAAAACGGGTGGACGGGGTTCAAGGGATTTGTGTTTGGTGATGTGGCTGAATGGGAGGCTGGGATTAACCCTAGGATCTAAGGTGGATGGCTGGGATTTCAGGGAGCTAATTCACTTGGATAAGTGAGGTGGCTAAAGGGGTGTGGGAGATGCCATTTAATGGCATGGGGTTGGTTGCAAATTTCAAGGGGAGGGCAACAAGGTGCCAAATGGGGGGGGGATGTGAGGGGTTCTCTAGGGATTTAAAATTCAATATATTGATCCAAGGGAGAGGGGTAAAGGTGCACATTAGAAGATTCTAATCTGAGGGATGCCCATGTATCTCTTAAGGTGTGAATGCATTAAATTTCATTAATGAGCTTAGTTTGAAAAATCTTAACTCATTAATGGATATTTATTGCTTTTAGTGTTTTTGAACCCTCTCTCTACCGTCACGCCCCGTGAGCTCTTGAGCTCAAAAGTTGGCTCAGTCAGTGTCATTTTCAGAGGTTGCAAATGCCCCGGTTGCACTGGACCAATCAAAACAAAATTACAATAAGGGTAAAGGGGTGAAATCCGGGTTTTTTTGCCTAAAAAGCTCTTATGCGCACTTTGAAAGGGCAAGATGGTAAAATTAACCCCAAAATTGGCAGGTGACAAATGATCGTGGGTCCAAGTGAGTAACAGCCTCTAACTATGCAGGATTACGATGTCTGAGCAGGAAACTGGGTCAAGAACCCATTTTTGAGCAATTATAAAATATTATATTGGAAATGTTGCCGGTTTTTCTATAGAATGTCATCATAGGCAATATTTTGGGGGTTTGAGGTTTGAGGTTTGAGGAATCTCAAGGACAAAGGAATTGATAGATTGGATGTCGGGTTCTCGGGTAATTGCTGAGAGATTTTCGAAGTAGGGTCACTCAGAGGGATTGAGTTTCTGTAGTTGCCTAAAGCCGGGTGAAATTGAACTGCCGAACATTCTCTGAATCAGGAATTTGTAAAATGGTCTTTTGAGGACAAGGGTGAAACTGAAAAAATGGGTCTAACTTTGTTGCATTCCTAGTTCGGGAGAACTTTTAATGGTATTTTGCATGTCAAATACAGATGAAAAGTGTTTTTTCTTGGCTTAGGCAGAAATGATGGCTTGGGCCACAGGGTTTCTATAATTTAGTGTGAATTTGATAGTCTTAAGGCTCTGAATTTACAGTGGGGTGGCCACTGACTGACTGAATTTTTTATTTTAGATGAACTCCTAGGAGTCGGGTGAGCACCTGATTTTTAGACCTAATTTGTTGCACTTTTTGGAGTATTTGAGGGAATCTAAGCAAATAAGTTTTATGAAAGTTTGCACTCCTTAGACAATTTTTTTAAGGCATCGTGATTCCGGAGAGATGGACATCAATTGATCATGATTTGGAGGTCTGGGGAATATTCTAGCTCTATATGAACGAAATGCGACAAAATGGCTTTTTAACCTCTAGGGGGAGATTTGAGATTTTACAGAGGTTCGAGGTTTGAAAATTCTTTTCACATACCTGGAGATTTGAAGCTAAGACCAAGGTCGAGACACAACAATCGACCTTTCTGGATTTGGAGATTGGATGAATCTTTGAGAGCTCTTGCAAGGATCATTTCTTGGTCAGGGTTGTTATAGATTGAGAAATTGGTTGTTGTCAATCTCGAGCAATGTTTGTTCTGTGATGGGTGGAGAGACTCAGGGATGTATAAGGTCTGAAATTACATCATTCAGACAATGGGAGAGGCTTTGGGAATCCTTTGAGGTTCTAAGGGTAGATTCTCTTAGGTGAAAAGGGTAAAATGTTAATTTTACACCCATGGGTCAAAAAAAGTGAAAATGATAATTCTTCGTCTGTGATGCTTCATGAAAATAAGACTTATATATGCAAGATAAATTCAATGATCTGAGTGATAGATAATAAGTTCAAGGCTTTTGAAGGCAAAATGATAAAATGGTAATTTTTACATTTGTGATGTTTTACTAGAGAAAGGCTTACAGGAGGTGGAAAACTTGCTGATGACATGGATGGGGTTCTAAAATGAAGACCCTCAAAGTCTTGTTGATGCTTTTGAGAGAGATTAGAGTTTGTCCTGAAATGGTGTATGTTGGGCTGTAGTAAGGG
>JAOXJP010093188.1:0-14616 GCA_025762735.1 Platanus orientalis | reverse complement strand
GTCTTCTTTCTTGCTCCCATGCTTTTGATTTTGGGCTTCCATAATGGCTTGTACTTCTCCATCCATTGAAGAACTGTTTCATCAATTCCCCTCCTTGAAAAACTCAACCCCGTTGAGTTGGGGTGGAGGTCCAAGGATTCCTGGTCTGTCATGTGGTGCTAGCCGCCATGGAAAAGTAGATCGCTATTGCTTCCGCTTCGGCTTTAATGACATTGGACACATCCTCTGCATCATAAACATGGGGTGCATCAACCCTAAAAATCCTCTGTCTGCTATTTCCTTAGTTTTTTCTGCTAATTCTCGTTCTCACTCTGAAACCATCTCATCAGTTGGCTCATAAACTTCTTCCATTTCTTCCCCCTCTAATGATTGTTTTTCAAAAGACCCATAAACTTGCTTAGACACTAGGATTTATGATGTCCATAGCCCTTGTAATTATAACACTGATCTCTCTTTGGCGTCAATACGAATCCCTCTGAACCTCTAGATTTAGATGGAGAAAAGTGGCGATTAGGCCTGAAAGATGATATCACACTCTGAGTAATCTGTCTGCTAGAGGAACCACCATTATTATACGCCACGTTTCTAGGGACATTCTCCATGAAAAGCTTCTTGGAAGAATGAAGCTTCAAGTTATCCTTTATTTGATATGCTATCTGAATAGCATCACCCATAAATTGGTAATAATGATAACATAGACCCTGCAATATTGGATGATGCAATCCTAGTCTATACGTGGCTACTAGAATCTTATCATTCCACTTGATCCTGCTTGAGTCGCCAATTGTTTGAATTGATAGATGTAGGTTTCCACAGACAAAGACTCCTGCTTAAGCTGATTTAACTGTATGAGAACTCTTTGCTTGAAATCTCATGGTTTAAACCGTTTCTTCATGGCTGCCTTCATCTCACTCCAAGTAGTAATCTCTCTATTGTCTGATTTAGAGAAGCTCTTTTTATAGGATGTCCATTATATCCTAACTATTCCAGTTAATTTGGCATCTGCAAATTGAAGCTTGCGTTCATCTGGCATGTCATACCATCCAAAATAAGTTTTCATGCGATGTTTCCAATCCAAGAACGCATTAATGTTGTGCTCATCACTAAAGTCAGGAACTTCAATTTTGACATGTTTCTCAACATCATGATGTACACCATCCTGTTGATTCACAACCTTGTGATTTTGTTCCATCCTAGGTGGTATCATCTCATTTTGTTTCATATATGAGACCTCTTGAGTTGTATTTTGAAGTGGAGGAATAGTCGAATTGGAGGAACCTTTTTTCTGCATCGGCTTCTTTCCTGTTGATTGGATAACCGCCGTAAGCCTAGCCTCATGTCTGTCCACTTTAGAGTTAAGATGATCTAATTTGGAATTAAAATCCGTTTTCGTAGCTTCCAAATCTTTTGCTTGCTTCTTAATATCCACAATTAAATCATTGTTGTTAATCCCCATGGTAAAAACTCAGCTCACAATGAACTTGGGAACAATTAAGAAATTTCAGGGTTACGAAAAACCCTTTTTTTAACCCTAAACGAATATTATGGTGTGCCTTAAAATGATTAGGGAAACCAAGAGAAACTCAAGGATGTATGAAACTCAATTTAGAGTATACCCTAAAATTATTTAGAAGCCTTAGATTAGACCATAAATTAATTTGTGGTACTTTTGAAAGAACCCTAAAAAAAAAAGAATGGATGAGTATTGATGAAATTAGGCTTTTATTCAAGAAAAGATCCCAAAAGCAATGAAAATCTTAAGGGTTTGAATTAGGTGTGCCTAACAATTCTTATGGATGGGCTTATGGTGATTATGCGATTGAAGGCTATGCTCCAAAGGAGATGCTTCTGCCCTCAGTGGAACCTTGCCAATCTCTTTCGTCCAATTTCTCTCCTGAATTTCTAGGTAACTGTGTCGGTACTCCTTGTAATTTGAATTCCATTAGTCCTAATCATTTAAATGCTTTTATTCCCTCTGGTTCTGTATCCTCTCCTGCTCTCCCTTCGTATTCTTACCTTCCTGCAGAGTCATCCAAAACAAAGGCTGCAAATATGGATTGCCAAATCTGCTTAATGGGGGGATGTGGGAATGAGGGAGAAGGAAAGATGACAGTGAGTCATCTGGGTGTGAAGGACTGGGAGGACAGAATTGATCAAACAATAAATTGTATGGGGCTGAAGATTGTTAACAAGGAAGGACAGGTGGTTCGTATGTCAAAATTCATTAGGAAAAAGGGTGAGTCTTGCATTGAGATCACTAACAGAAAAGGAAAGGGAACGAGGGAGCTAAAAAATTTACAGTGGAATCTGTCAGATGGTGGAACTAGGGTTAGCCATTGTGACATGGTCAAAAGATTTGAAAGGGGCAAGAATAAAGTTGATCCATGAAGATTATATCTTGGAACATCAGAGGGTTGGGTGGTGTAGAGAAAAGAAGGTTGATCTGGGAATGTTTGATGAAGTTTAAACCGGATGTAGTTCTCTTGCAAGAAACTAAAAAAACATCTATAGATGGAAGAATGGTTAGGAGTTCAGTGGGGAACCTCCTGTTGGAATGGATTGCTTTGCCTGCTAGTGGGTCAGCAGCGAGGATTTTGGTTGCTTGGAATCCTCTCATGATTAAGGTGGTTGATGTCAGGTTGGGCTCTTTCTCTATTTCCATCAAGATGGAGGATCTGAGTTTGGGTGTAGTATGGCTTTTTATAGGGGTCTATGGGCCCTCAACTCCTAAATCTAGAAGTGAGTTATGGGAGGAGCTGTATGAAATAAGAAGATCATGGGTTGGGCCATGGGTAGTGGGGGGGGATTTTATCTTTATCAGATTTGTTAATGAGAAATCTCCGACTGCCAGAATGACCAGAAGCATGAAGGACTTTGGGGCATTCATCCACCATAACTCGCTCCGCAACAGCCCGCTTGTGAATGGGCGATTTACTTGGACAAAAGGGCAGGAACCTCCTATAATGAGTTGTTTAGACAAATTTATTGTATAATCTTGTTGGGAGGATATCTATCCTAAGTTCATCTAGGAATCCATCTCGAAGATTGCATTTGACCACTAGCCGATCCTTTTATCCATGTCTAAAATGGATTATGGTCCCTCTCCTTTTCGATTTGAAAACATGTGGACTCTTCACCCGTCTTTTAAGGATTGCATCCAGAGGTGGTGGAATGAGGAAGAGGTGAGCGGTTGGTAAGGTTTTTGCTTTATGAAGAGACTCCAACATGTGAACAAGAGGCTGATTGAATGGAATAAAATCACTTTTGGAAATATTAAGGATAACAAGAATAGGATTTGGGAGGAAGTTCAGGTGCTTGATAGGAGAATGGAGAATGACGAAGAGGAGGCCCCTGCTTTGGCAATCAAAAATGAATCTCTCTTGGTGGATCTGGAAAATATTTTGAGGGGGGAAGAATTGTTTTGTAAACAAAAAGCTAAATGCAGATGGTTGAAGGAGGGTGATATGAACACTAAATTCTTCCATAAGGTCGTGTGTGGTAGGAAAAGAAAGAGTGTTATCTCCAGAATGGAGATGGACGGGGTAGAAACTAATGACATAGTGAAGATTAAAGAGGAAGCAACCCGGTTCGTCTCTTCCTTACATGCTAAGGAGTAAGTTGCAAAGCCTTATGTGGATAATCTATTTGATAATGGGTTATAGGAAGATTAGGCTGCAACTCTTGAAGTCCCCTTTTCTGAAGAAGAAGCTAAGGCTATGGTTTTTAGTATAGACAAGGACAAATCCTCGAGGCCTGATGGTCTCTTTATGCTTTTTTTTTCTAGGAATGTTGGGAGATCCTAAAGAATGACTTAATAGAAGTGTTTGTGGAGTTTTATGACCGGGGTATGGTGAGCAAAAGTATGAATGCAACCTTCATCGTTTTGGTCCCCAAAAAGGAGAAAATCACTAACTTCTCGGATTTCAGACCTATCAGCCTAGTGGGGAGCCTATATAAAATCATTGCTAAAGTGTTATCTTTTAGAATTCGCTGGGTGATAGAATCAATGGTGTCAAATCATCAAGGAGCTTTTGTGAAAGGGAGGCAAATTACGGATGACATTCTCGTTGCCAATGAACTTGTGGATGGGAGAAAAAGGAGGAATATGCCAGGTTTTGTGTGTAAGATTGATTTGGAAAAGATGTATGATAGAGTGGATTGAGAGTTTCTTCAATGGGTCCTAAAGAAAAAAGGCTTTGGGTTGAGATGGACTAAATGGATTAAAGGATGTATGGACCATCCCCATTTCTCGATTATGTTAAACGATTCTTCAAAAGGATTTTTCAGCTCTTCCTAGGGGATTTGTCAAGGGGACCTGTTCTTTCCTTTTCACTCTTGTGGCGGATGCTTTCAGTGCGTTAATGGTGAAATCGGAAAAACACTCCATTATTGAAGGTTTTTCCGAGGGAAGTGGTGGCCCCTTCATCTCCCATTTACAATTTGCAGACGACACAATTTGTTTCCTAAATGCAGATCAAAGCCAAGTGATTGGGTTGAAAGTTATTTTAAAAATTTTTGAATGCATTTCTTGGCTTAAAGTGAATTTGGCCAAATCTAGCATTGCTGGCATTAGGGTTGATGAGTCCATGGTGACGAGTTGTGTGGAGTTATTTGGTTGCAAAGTGGAGTCATGGCCTTTGTCCTATCTTGGAATGCCTCTGGGGGGCAATCCTAAATCGCTATCTTTTTGGGACCCAGTCGTGGAAAGGGTGCAGAAAAAGTTGGCTAGCTGGAAAAAGCCTTATATATCTCTGGGGGGCCGGATTACTTTAATTAAGGCAGCTTTGACGAATGTTCCGGTATATTATATGTCCAAGTGCCTAGGAAGATCACTATGGAGATTGAAAAGATCCAACGGAATTTTTTGTGGGAAAGGGATTGTGAGAAGAAAGGACACTTAGTAAAATGGGAAAATGTCTATAGGCCTATGGAAGTTGGTGGTCTGGGATTGGGTTGTATAAAGGAAAGGAATTGGGCCTTATTGGAGAAATGGTTGTGGAGACTCTCTTTGGAGCAAGGTAGTGTTTGGCAATCCATTATTTGCAGCAAGTATGGTTCGGCTCCTAATGGATTGGCATGTTTGCAACATATTTCTTCTTCCACATCTTTGCTGTGGAGGAACATTATTCGCTTATCTCTTGTCGTTCTTCCTTTTATTCGGTTTGTTGTTGGCAATGGTAAATCTCTGAAATTCTGGAAGGATCATTGGTGGGGGGACTAATGACTTCCATCTTCTTTCCCAAGATTGTTCCGTCTGTCTAATAAAAAAGAAGTCACTATTTTTGAGATTTTTTATCCTTCACTTTCTGGTCATTTGTGGAATTTGACCTTCTCCAGAGATCTATATGAGTGGGAAGTTGATTTGTTGGCTCCTTTAGTTTCTAATTTGGAAGAAGTCTTTATAACCCATCATGAAGAGGACAAAAGGATTTGGATCTTAGAATCCTTAGGGAAGTTCTCATGTAAATCTTTTTGCAAAGCTTTGATTCCCCACCATACCTTTGATTCTAATTTCCCTTCTAAAAGGATTTGAAAGCCTCATTCCCCTCTGAGGGTGAAAGCGTTCTTATGGACTGTCGTGCTAAATTGCATTAACACCATAGATGTCATCCAAAGAAGGCACCCCAAGATGGCTCTCTCCCCGAATTGGTGTCCTCTTTGCAAGGCTGATAGTGAATCAGGAGCCCATATCTTTATCCGCTGCAGTTTCACAAGATTAATCTGGGACCATTTTTTCTCTATTGCAGGGCGGAATCATGTTTGGCCTCTTGAAGTTAAAGACTTTGTTTGGCAATGGTCTAGTGGTGGGTTTGGGATCCGTGGTAAAATTTTCTGCGATTGTCTGTTACATGAAGCGATTTGGGGGATTAGGAGAGAAAGAAATTTCAGAGTGTTTGATAGTAAATATCATTCTTCATCGGAGGTTAGAGAGGTGATTATCAGAGATGTGGGTTCTTGGCTTTTGATCACTCTAGAATTCATTGGCTTTCCCCTATCATTGTTCTTATGGGATTGGGTGTCGTCTCTAGCTTGGAATCTGCTTATGATCAAGAAGGTGATATTGGAGTGGAATCCTCCTCTTGTTGGTACCCTTAAAATGAATTTTGATGGTGCTTCCAAGGGTAATCCGGGTCCTGCTGGTTTCGGGTGCATTATTCGGAATAATTTTGCCAACATCATTAGAGCTTATTGTGGGCCTTTGGGAAATTGTGATTTTATCAAGGCCGAAGCTATGGCTCTCCTTTTAGGCCTTAGAGAAATCAGAAGGTTGGGCATGGCCCAATGTATTGTGAAAGGAGATTCCCATACTGTAATTAGTTGGGGATTAGGTAGGGGAGACATTTCTTAGAGCTTGGCCCCAATATTTTATGAAATTCGAGAGTTGATTCTCTTCTTGAAATGTTCCCTCAAGCATGTTGATAGACGTCAGAATGGTTTGGCGGACCAATTAGCTAATTGGGGGGGAGGGGTTGGGAATGGGATAACTTATTGTGACAATTGTCTTCCCGGGGATATGATGCCCGTAGATATGTAGTAGGTTCTGTGTGTTTCTGTATGGTTTCTTGTTGCGTTCGGGTTAGGCTTTGGTTATTGCCTTGTCTCCCGGGTTGTTGGGATTGGGTAGTCTCCTAGCAGCCTTGTTGTTGTAGCTTTTATTTTCCCTTTCTTCTTTTTCAATAATATCGTTGATTATCCAAAAAAAAAAAAAAGGCCATTCAACAATTTTAGGATAGCCCTAAAATAATTAAGGACATAAAGAAAAGCTTAAGGATGTAAGAGATTGCGATACATTCATTTTAGGGTATGCCCTAAAATTATTTAGACACCTAAAATAGGCCCTAAATAAATTTTAGATCTTTTGAAAGAACCCTAAAAAAAAATTGATTATGTTATTGAATTAAAGGATCCCAACTAATAGGAATTAATTGGAAAACCTTAAACTCTGATACCAAATTTGATGTAGAACACAGTATAAGAAGAGATTATTATAGAGATTCTTTTGAAAAGAAGAAAAAAGATGTGAAGATGATGGAGATTAGAGAAGATAGTGATGAAGAAATCAAGAAAGAGAGAGAACTCACCTAAACTGTGAGAGTTGGAAGAGATAACTAACTGTAAGCTTCAAAAACGACTTATTCATAAATTTTCTTTCACCAACTGTACAAGAGATCTTTATGACCTATTTATAATTATAAAAAAAAAATTATATTTGACCATATTTGACCAAAATACCACTCCTTGTATGGTAAGCCCAAAAAAACCACAAAAAAAAAATCTTCAAAAATTCTGAAAAATATAAAAACACTTCTAAACTAATTATACTCCCTACCAACTTTCTAAATTGGCTCTAATGACCTTATTACATTAAGTAACTCACTAAAACTACTAAAACATAATCCAAAAACATAAAATTTAAAGACTAAAATGGTGGACAGTATCATGTCTTCTTTGTTGCTCCCATGCTTTTGATCTTAAGCTTCAATAATAATTTGTACTTCTCCATCCATTGAAGAGCTGCCTCATCACAAGTCTGCATTTCAATCTCCAAATCGTGTTCTGAGAATATTGCAGGCAAGTGACTGCCACAACCTAATCTCTGGGTTGTGATCTCATGATCTAATCTTGATCACAATCTCAAGATCCAAGATTGCATACCAAAAACAGTCCAAATAGGCAATGCCAATTTATTCAGCTTGGGCACAACTTCAGTGATACAAAGTGCAAACATAGGCTGTCTATGGCATGCGATCTCAGATCACAATAGTAGTTTAGTTCATGATCAAAGCACAAGAATTAAATGTTTGATATGCAATCTAGGACACGATCGTCTGATCAAGATCATATTTTATCCCAATTTCAAATTGAGTTGAAAACGTCGATCACGAACGCATGATCACGATCCGTTTCAAAAGGCACTAAGTGAATATAACTCACGTGTTAATTTTGAGGGTAATTTCGCATTTTAACATTCAAATCATAACCCTTTGTCCTCTTCCCCTCCAATCTTCTTTCTTTTTCTCGAAGAAACAATGAAACAGAGACATCCATTTTGATTGAATCGATACATACCTTCATTGATTAGCTTTTCTCTACAATTATTCAAAACAATAAAATCCATCTTTGCCTGGGAGGGATCGCTAGCCGGTGACCTACTGATTGACTTATCTCCTTCTTTCAATTCATATGCATGACTCTCAAATAACTTTCATGGCTGATTTAAGGGTTTTGTAATTACAGTTCCAAGATGATTTCAACTTTTTTTGTAGGTTCTCTATTTGAATTCTATTAGATTTTGTATAGGGGGAGAGTCATACTCTACATGTAATTAGAAGCTGACTAAGATTATCTGCACTTATGCAGTTGTAGGCAAGAGCACTACTCAATGTGATGGTAAAGGAAGCATAAACGAGTCCATTTATGAGGTTATTATGCTCTCTTTTTTCTGTTCTATTATTTCAATCATCTCACCAGTTGTTGGAGACACGACTCCAACCCTTCTGCCCTTGTGCAGAAACAACTCCAACCCTTCCACCCCTTCCCATCTATTGGCGACTCACCTTTTCACATCTAACAGCATCTCACAAGACCAGACGCCGTGGTAGCTTCCAATACAATGTTTGGTTTCAATTCCAACTCTTCCCCTCCTTCCCATCTGTTGGAGATACCATCTCACCTTTTCCCAGCTAACAGCGTCTTGTAAGACCAGACGCCATGGAAGAAGAGAGGGAAGGAGAGAATGTCCGATTTTTCCCTCATACGACTCCATCGTTTTATCTCTTCGCAAAAAAACAAAAAAAAACCACCTACTCCCAAAGCCTTAGCCAAACAACTAGTTCAATCCGACCCAAAGATCCTAAGGATTGTGATCCTATGATCTACTTTAGAGATCGCAATCAAGTGATTCCAGATTGCACGCCAAAGACAGCCATAATCTGAACATCTGATTATAACATAGAAAATGGAAAGAATCTGAAAACAAGTATATATTTATATCATTTGTGTACTAAATTAAAAAAAAATACAAGAAACTTTCATGCCATACATTTTCCAAAATATCAGCTTGAGCAGATAGTACCATGTACTTTTTCTAAATTCATTTGAATGGTGAAATAAAATAAATCATTAAAGCTCCAAGATATGCAAATAAATACTGCAAAGATCAGATGTTTAAAATCATCTAACAATGATGATTTCAGCATAAGCAATCTATTAAGTATGATCGCTCCAGTGACAGGTTACTTCTGATCCTCAGATACTGAGACACCTGGCAATGGGAGGCCCCAGACCCTGGAAGCTCCCATTTTCAAAATACAATTCTACAGCCAACTAAGCATATTTTACCATGGAATATAGAAAGATGGAAAAGCATAAATCTTTGCTAATAGAGATAGGAAAGCAAAACCAAATCTAGTAAAAAAAGATACAACATAATCACATTGAAAAGGAACCCACTAGAATGCCTTCACCAAAAAAAAAGATAAAAAGAAAAATTTGGATCACAACCACAAGAAAACAACTGTAGGGTAAAAGATAAAAACTAACAAAAGCAAGAAGAATGCTTTAGAGTGAACATATCCTTACTTCTGTTTCCTAAATTAAATATTGAAACAATAAACCAGTGTATCTAATTGGAAACAACAATCAGAGTAACATACCCCTGATGAACCAGAAAGTCCTGTCTTAGGCTCACTTGGTTTGGCATAAAGCCACTGAGGAGACAAAGGTATACTGCTCTCTGATGTTACTTGATCTGCAGTTTTATCAAATAAACAATAAGTATTTGCATGAGCCACAAGCAGACCAAGAGAATAATTAGACATCACAGCAAAGAAAACCGACATAGGTCAATTGGGTAGACATCAAACTTAAATATATATATATATATAACAACACAATTACATAAGTTGAATGATGAAAAGGGAAAGGAAACTACCTTTTGACTCATCAAGAAACCCCATAAACACCTTTTCTTCATCATTCCTTCCTGAGGCATCCTCTAACATGGCATGTAACAAATAAGAACGGGTAAAACATCCACCTATGATCTTATTTAAGAATTTTACTTGATAGAAAATAATTCAACAACCAAGTAGAGAGTGATCGAAGGACAAAGAAACAAATGTAGTTAATTATTTGCAACCAAATACACATTGCTAGAATTAAAATTAGCAATGGCTGAGAAAAATCTTCATGCAGTTGTAAAACTTCAATCCCAAACAGAAATTGGCAAAGAATAAATTCAAGTCAAATGTAAGTATCTTCGCAGCTAAAACCCTAAAAAAACTTGATGCCACCATCTCTTATTGACGACGAACACATTCTACATAGCACATAATAAATACAACAAGAGGGAACTTCCTAAAACTCTCTCTCTCTCTCTCTCTCTCTCTCTCTAGGGGGTGGGGGGAGGGGGAAGCCTCCAACTGAAAAGAAAAGTTCAATCAAATAAATAGTGCTCCTCTGATAAAATAGATGAGAATTTTGATGGATGATTAAAAAGCATAGTTTCAAAACTCAGACAATCAAATCATCTGATTGTCCGATCATCCAATCCAACTCAGGATTGGACAAGACCGGTCCAATCCTGCATGGTGGCTCACAATCCACAATGAGATCAGTCCTAGATTGTCTGGATCGATCCAAATCCCAAATTATTCAAAATTGAGCATACATTCTTAACTTCATTTCTTGCCAAGATCTAAAATGAAATTTAAGTGAAAAATCAACACTAAAGACTATTTATGTATTCTCTAGCTCAATAAAAAGGTATGTTTTTCATTAATCTCAAATTTATTTTTTTACAAGTCAATACACCAGCATCAATAAATGCTAAATCTATTGATTTAGCACATAAAAAACAATGATTTTTTGCTTTAAATAAGGATCTAAAGCATTTTGTTTTGAAAAATGGGGAGTATCGACAAGATGGGGATGATGACCTTGCCCCAAATCCACCACCACAAACATGATAGAAATGGTGACCCCCCAGCCTAGTCTTAATGTATTTTTTATCTCTTTTTAAATGATATTATATATAGTTTTGTTTTTATGCATCATGTGTAATCATATTGAATGTTTGATTAAATAAAGTACAATCTTGAATTTATTTTTTTTTAATGAATAACGGCATTAATAAGGAAAAAAAGATCAATAATAATACAAAGCAGCTAGAAGGATGCAAAGAGCAAGCCAGAAAACAAAAACAAATATTACATCAACACTTAAGCAAATACCCTCCCTCAAACTCACTGCACTGATCCACACTCCACTTGGCAATCCTATCAACAAGGGAATTCTAAGCCCTTGGAACATCAACAAAAATCAATGTGCATCTCCTTTACGATGGACCTCACCTCCGCAATGAAGTTGTGCAACCTCCATGACCCTCTTTGACTTCTCATTCCCCAAGAAACGACTGTCAATGAATCCCCTTCCACAATACAATTCATATAGCCTTCCTTATTGATTAGCCACACCCCTTCTAAGAGGCTCTTCAACTCCGCTTGAATGGCATCACTTTCCCAATAAGACCTCCTTCCACCCATAAGACAATACCATTAGCATCCCTCAAAACACACCTGTAACCAACTAAACCTGGATTTCCAAAATAAGTGTCATCAAATTTTAATTTCACCTTCCCCTGGCATGGGGGAACCTAATCAAACGCTTAAATTTGCCTAGACCTATTGTTCCCAAAAATACAAGTAACCCAATCTCTAACCATGTCATTCAAGGACCAGCATTAGAACTCCTTCTTGATAAGCACCCAAGAGCTATTCTCACACACAATAGAGTTCATAACCGCTCAAACACTTCTTTTTTTACCCTCAAAACACTTCTTTTCTCTCCTTCCAAATACCCCACACCACCTCTAGAAAGATGGCCTTCATGAAAATCAATCCCCCATCTCCCTTTACCCCCCATCCCCAA
Source organism: Platanus orientalis (assembly GCA_025762735.1). Classification (NCBI taxonomy): domain Eukaryota; kingdom Viridiplantae; phylum Streptophyta; class Magnoliopsida; order Proteales; family Platanaceae; genus Platanus; species Platanus orientalis. The sequence continues at coordinate 2,685 of JAOXJP010093188.1, read as the reverse complement.
AGGAAGAAAAGGCCTTCCATAGAATTCGGCATAACAAAGTGGAGAGATGGGGCTTGTTTGAAGTAAGTCCAAATTCTAGAAGAGTACTCACAATGCATGAAGATATGGATTCCCAATTCCACAGCTTGCAAACAAAGAGGGCAAATCGAATTAAATAGGGCCATGAAAGGCCGCCTTCTCTGTAACACATCCATGGTTTTTTGTCTACCAAGACAAAATATCCATGCGAAAGCCTTCACCCTTGGAAGGGTAGCCGTATTCCAAATTTTCTTAACCGGGACTTGAGGATTTAGGGGGCTAGCATCGATTAGAATAGAAAAGAAAGATTTGGATGAGAAAACACCATCGGAAGGAGCCCAGATGCGACCATCTTCCTCCTCACTAACAAAGGCCAAACCAAGGTCCTCCATCAAACTTTCCACAAGGGGAATCTCCCACTTAAAGAGATCTCGGGTGAAAGAAAGGTCCAATTAAGGCCACTAGGCCCCTAAGAGAGGACATCAACGACCTTATACAAGTCTCGTTATAGTGTTTATACATGTATGATGCACTAAACATGCTTACAGTTAAGTGTTAATTCATGTATGATTGCACTAAACATGCTTAGAATTACGGTTTTTCACTAATTTTTTCAACAAAAAAAAAAAAACCCTTCTAATGTTATTTAAGAGTTTATTTTCCAAAATTTCAAAAAGGAGATCGGTTTTGGATCGAACAATCCATAGCTAGATTGTCCGATCCGGAATGATCCAAGATCGGGATTGGCCCCAAACAATCCGAGTTTTAAATCCATGATTAAAAGGAAGAAAACAATCAGCAAAGGAAATATTCTATGGTTTGTGAGTTAGGGTTAGATTGAAAATTATTTAAAGTTCAATAAGAAATTGATAGGTATCAAAGTTAACTAGTAATATGAATTTCTAAAACAATAAAACAGCCATAACGATTGTAGTCATGGGCTATAGAGATGATTTTGAAAAATATGTCTAAACACTTAACAATGGAAAAACATGGGTTGAGAAGGCAAATGTAGTCCAAAAAATAGAGTTTAGATCATAGAATGAAAAGAATAAGAAAAGAAAGAAAAAGATGCAAAAAGGGTATTTCTATAATTTTAGACAAAAAGTCCAAAAAATACCAAATTGCCCCTCTAATGTATCAGAAAAATCCAAAAAATTTACTGTAGTTTCTGACGTGTACACAGGTTCTACACTTCTACAGTCGAAATTTCATGGTATTTAAACAAGGTTTGCTAAATCAAATCATGAAATTTCAGCAAATAAAAGGTTCTTTAATGGAGGTTTTGATGAAAACCAGCACGGAATCTTTAGAGGAAGAAGAAAATAAGAAAAATATAGGAAAAGAGAAAAAGAAGAGACTAAGAGAAAAGGAGAAGAAGATAAGAGAAATTCCTGGGAGAGAAGAGGTGAAAGGGAGGGTGAGAGGTACAAACGTGAGCACCTTGGTGTGCTACAACCAATATGGAGAGAAAGGGGAGCCTTGGAGATAGTGTCATATCAACCCTTGGAGAGGAGAACATGGTCATAACCGCACCATGGGAAACCACCCAATAATACAACACAATTCTTAAAATTCTTCACTGTCTAATTATGGGAGAAGGGTACCTTTAAATAGGCTTACAACCTTAAACAATTAGAAAATTGCTAAAATAAGAAACTTACTAAAAATCCTAAACTTGCTAGCCAAGTTTTCTAAAACATAAACTTTCTAATAACTTACTTTCCTAAAAATTAAAATTACTATGAAGTGTGGGAACTAGGGGTTGTCAACCAGCACATTAGTGGGGGCCCCACACTTTGACTTATTGAACCAAAATACTATTCACATCATTCATCGATACCCTTAAGTAATTTGATCATGACTATCTCAAATCACCTCGGATTTGTGTAATCTTGATCTCGTTAGAAAGGTAACTGAATAACCTATCTAATGACACCAAAATCAAGCCAAAATGACAAGTTTTGACTTTCAAAAACTTGGGTTAAAGATAAGTGATGTAATTACTCTCTAAAAATAACCCAACAAAACCTTGACACTTGATGCAACACACAAACTTTGATACCAAAATTGATGCAACACAATAAAAGGAAGACCTAAATTTGATGTGGGTATTGCCAAGTATCTCAAAGAATCGTCAAATTAATAACAAAAGCAAGAACACACTTTGATCCACCAAGAATTAATATTTAAATCACAAGGTAGCCAAGAATTTTAAAATTTGAATAATAGAATGAAGGAAAGAAAACTAGAAGAAAAAGGGGGGAAATAGAAAGAAAGAACCCAAAATGACAATTTTGAAATTTCTAGACAAAATCCCCAAGTTACCAAAATACCCCTAGTCGTGCATCAGAATTTTATAAAACTCTATAGATAGTTTCTGACATACACAAGAGTTTTGAGTTAAAATTTCATGCAATTCTAAGTTGATTTGATTTGTCAAATTATATAAAACTCTGTCTAGCATGTACTTTAATTAAGAACTCTTAAACTAGTAAAGGAAATATTTTATTCCAAAATGACAAGGAATAAGGGGAATAAAGGAGAAGAAGAATAAAGAAGAAGAAGAATAAAGAAGAAAGAAGAAAGAAGATAAATAGGAAGAAGATAAAGTGAAGAAGAATAGTACCTAGTATGGGTAATCACCTACCTCACAAGCCCTTGGAC
>JAOXJP010093177.1:0-14616 GCA_025762735.1 Platanus orientalis | reverse complement strand
TCCAAAATGTAAGGAGACCTCTAGATGGTTTCTAGAGAATTCCACATGAGGAGGTGGGAGAAAACTCTAGAAAGGTTATAGAAAAGTCCTAGCCATTGGATGAAGGACAAATGGCTTGATCAGAAGGGTTAAGAGGACCCTTGGGGGCCTATAAAAGGGGAAGGCCCCCTCATTTGTAGACAACTCAAGAGGAGTGAGCTCTCAAGCATTGTAAGCTTGTAAGCATTCTTGGATAGTAATAAAGCTTTCTATTCCTTTCCTCCCTAAGTGTTCTCTTGTGTTTAAGACACCAAGTGTGAGTGTGGGCTAGGCTGACTCGTCTACAAGCGGGAGTAGCACGAGTGCCGCACGGTCTTAGGAGCTTGGGAGAAGCTGAGTCCGTGACATTAGGCTCGTGAAGGAGGGTCTGGCTACGGCTCACAGTATAATGACCCATTAGCATAATTTATCTTGTTTCAATATTACTATTTTTACCATATATAATATATGGAGAATGATTGTATGTGTTGGCACAGGCCTACGTAGACATGCCATTGATTGACACATGATGTATTCTTGAATTTGGTGTCTCCTTACTTTCACCTGAACACTTTTTTGAACCCCAACACAACATGAGTCAGCTAAATAATTCACTATAAACACTACAAACATTTTGTTGTCATATAACATTTCCTTCCATGATATATATATACAGGAAAGGAGGTTTTGTCTAGTCACAAAATATATATATACACACTAGTCATGAACACGTGCGAATTGCGAATTCGCACCGTGCGAATTCGAATATGGTTTTAAAAGTATTTGTTTGGTTTAGAATGTATTTGTTTAAAATATGCGAAGAATTTATGGTAGATAAAAAAAGTTAGTGATTTAAAATGTTGAGAGATGGAATTAACCAGTGTAGATTAAACAACAAAAAAATTAGGTAATATATTGGAAAGAAAAAATATTTTGAAAAAAAAATGTTATTTTAAAGAGAGATTATAGAAATTAATATATTATTAAGAGGAAGGGATTATTTTGATAATAGATATCATGGAGAAGATCCTTACTAAACAAAAGATTTCATGGATAAAACAACAATGGCAATGAAATTTTCTCATATAGACAACTAAAATTAATAATAGAATGCATAGTTCTTCAAAACCCCAGTTAATAATATCAATAAATTTGTCTTAGAATATGTGTCTTGTGTGAGAGCTTTTCATGATTATCCAATCTTGATCTGGATCAAAAGCTTTTAGCACAGTCACATTGATATTTAGTGTTAATTTTGGTCCAAATGTCCTACACTCTTTGCTAGTTATTCTTCATAATTATTGGAATGATTGTTTTTATTCTCAAATTTCGTAATCCATTCATGAATTAAACCTAAATATCAAAAACATATAAAGAATCAAAATAAAGGGCAGCTTGGTCCAATGGTAAGGCTTACTGTTAGCGTCCCTGGTGGCACTGGTTCAAGTCACAGAAACAACTTCTCCAAAATTGGGGGTAAGGCTGCGTACATCTTACCCTCTCAAAACCCCGCGTTAGCAGGAGCCTCATGCATTGGGTCGCCCTTTTTATATAGAGAATCAAAATAAAGAAAAAATGAAAAAATTGAGAGTAAAGAAGATTGGTCATTAATGGTTCGTGTTTCTGCTCAAATAAAAGAAGATAAAAAAAAACCCACTGAGAAGATGAATGAGATACATTAAACTTAAACATACGGTTTTAACTTGTGAGGTATAATGAAGGAGAGAATTTTAATAAGGAATGAAATAGACACGTGTAAAGAAGGAAGGTTTTGAGAGGAAGATTGAACGTTTGGTAGGGAAAGTGATTTTATGAAATTTTTTTAGAGAGATTTTAGGGGTGGGAGCTTGATGGGAGATTGAAAGGGACATGTGTAAAGAAGGAAGGTTTGGGGAATATGCTAAAACATTTGGTAACCAATGTAGAGAGTAGGGAGAGTGGTTTTAGGGATTTTTTAGAAGAGAGATTTAATGAGTGAGAGTTGAAAGGATGGGGAGGTTAAATGATAGGATTCTCTTCGTTTTATGCTTTCCATTATTGATATGTCTCTAGGTGATTAGAAATTGTCTCATGACAAATCACTCTCCATATTTAGCAATAGAGGGTATTTGTGAAAAAATAATCAACAAAAATTTAGATAGAATGTCCACATAGATGAGAGAAAAAAGGTGGCTTGAGACTACTTGTTTTTTGTTTTTTTTTTGGTAAAAGACTACTTGTTTTAATATACAAAGAAAAGTGCCATTGCTTTTAGTTGTCTAACAAACGACAACATTTGAATAATAAACTTCATGAGAAGAAGAAAATAAATAAAGAGAAAATTAAGGGCTAGAGAGAGGTGAGAATGAGAATCATTTTTAGGAGTCTTTATGGTTTTTAGAGGATAATGACAATATAAGAAAAATATGTTCTTTAGTTTTCATAAAAATATAAACTAATATAAATACCAAATCAAATTCGTCCAAAATAAATTATATTCAATTGTTTCAAAAAGCTTAGTAGTACTAGTAGTAGTAGTAATATACAAATACCATATCAAACTAGTCAAAAATAAATTAATAATATTTTTTTTTCAAAAAACTTAATAATAGTTATTATAATAAAATATCAAATCAAATATTAAAATAAATAATAAAATAGATAAATAAATATTGGCACATATTAGGTCAATAATAAAACCCCAAGATTAACATTAAAATAAAAATCCATTTATGTCATAAAAATATCTTAATTAAAATTTGTCAAACAAAAAAATATTCTTATTATTACTTTTGTAAAATACCAAATCAGAGATTAAAATAAATAATAAAATACATGAATCAAAACAAAGTGAAAATCTAAACACCAAAATTATATCACACCGAATTTTGATAAAAGGAAAAAAGACCATAACAAAAATACTTGAAATATTAAAAGCATAATATAATCTAAATTAAAATTTGTCAAAAATATATATTATTATAAAATACCAAATCAAAGATTAAAATAAATAATAAAATAGATAAATCAAAACAAAGTGAAAAACTAAACCTCAAAATAAAATCACACAGAATTTAAATAAAAAGAAAAACAGACCATTGCAAAAAAATTTGAAATATTAAAATCTAAGAACAAAATAATAGAAAAGAGTATACACACCATCTCATTCTCTGCATCTTTGTTCTTAACCAAGTTTTTGCATCCTCATTCTCTTCATCTTTGTTCTTTTTTGGTAAATGGGGGTAAGAGGATTTTTTATTATAAAGAGAAATACTAAAAAATCTAGGAGTTTGTGATAATATTGGAAACATAATCCATTTTTTAATAAACTTTTTAAGGGGTGTTTTAGGAAAATTAATGAACAAAAAATTAGATAGAGTGTCCATGTGGATGAGAAAGAAGGGGGCTTTGAGGCTACTATTTTAATATATGATATATACGATAACAATAATGAGTATAACGAACCTCTTTCTTAAGAGAAAAATGGAATTACTGTTTAATTACAACTGTGAAAATAAGTGATGAAGTAAAAGAATTCTAAATCAAGCCTTCAGATGTAACCAAACCATTAGTGCAAACAATAGGTTGATTTCAAGATTGTTATAATCTCAAGATCACAATCCAAAGCTCATGAGATTCCATGCCAAAGATAGGCAAAGTTTCCATCAATAAGAAAGGGAAAATGACAATTTTTATTGAGGAAAAATGTTTTGTCCAGGATTTTGTATGTACTACCATCTCCTCTCACACAAGCTAACACGTAATGGTTTTTTTTCTTCTTTTCTTGGTGCCGTTTTACAAAAGGAGAAATGATCATTTGAACACTTCTTTTTATGGTTTTAACCATATACACCCAATTTTGATGAGTACTTTCATTTAAAAGCTATTTTTATAGGTCTAACCTTAAAATCTAGAAAAAAGATGGTACAAATTAAAAATAATAATAACAATAATTCGAGAAAAGAAGCACCAAATTATATAATTGGATCTCACATATAAACACACCTTTAAAGAATTTGAATACAGAGAATTGCAGAGAATTAAAAGTTATCAAATTGAGACCTAGGGTTTTGTGGGAGGTTTTCTTCTCCTTTGTTTCTCTTTTCTTCTTTTTTCTTACATTCCTAAATATTGTGTTAGCTTACAGTTACGATGGTTGTTGCTTGTCCCTTTTTTTTAAATGATAGAGACAATTATGTGGAAGGAAAGAGAAAAGAACTCTATCCTCCATATAACACTCGCTAGGGGACACTTGACCCATCCTCTGTACAATATGAAGACATTACGTCACATTCCTAAATATAATGTTAGTTTATCGTTACAATGGTTGTTGCTTATCCCCCTTTTTTTAGATGGCAACGACAATTAAATGGAAGGAAAGTAGAAAGGAACCCTATTCTCCATATAACATGACTCCACATTCCTTAGATTTAATATTGGGAAAAAATGTTTTGTCTAAAAGATAATAATTAAGTTGTAGTAGAATTTTTTCTTTTTTTTTTCAACATGAAAAGAAAGTGGTCATGTATTCCATTTATATAGAGAAGAGATTTACAATGTATGGAATTTGAATATACAAAGAAAGCGGTCATGGTGGCTTATATATTCTTTATATTTATGGAAATATGGTTGCTACATACATTTCTTATCTTGAATGATTTGATTCAATATAGGATTTACCAAAACTAAGGATTCTATAATGTACATTAACCTTAGTTGGAGTTCCCTTAGCGAGTGAGAGAGAAGATAGATTTTTCTCACCGTCATTATTAACCTTGGTTGGAGTTGCCTTTGAATGAGAGAGAAGGTAGATCTTTTTCATTGTTTTAATAAATAAATAATCAGTTTGATTTTACAATATTCAATTTATTTTTTTTAATAATTTTTTATTCTTCAAAACAATAATTATATAATGCCAATAACTCTATTTTCAGGTGGCTGACCCTGGTTACAAATTAACTAGCAATAATCTGTAATACATGAATAATATATATCATAAAAATGCATATGATATATACGCAAAATATATGCCCTAGGCCGCACATCAACATGTCAGGGTGGGTGATCAACTATAATAAGTTTTGTTATATCTTTTTTTAGGATGAACAATAATATAAAAAGATTAAAAAAAATACATGTTAGATGACAAAAAAAACTATGATTTGTAGTTAATGTACAAAAACTACAACAAATTTTGTTATATCAGACTTTGTCTACTTATCAATTGTACATAATTTGGGAAACACGTGTATATCTATAATTGATTCATATTATTAAGAGTCACCGAAAGAAATGAAAGAGCCAATGTAGGGAGACATCCATACTAAACTTTTGTGATGTCTACTATACTTTTATCAAAAAAGAAAAGATGTTTGCTTTACAATTCAGTGATTTTCCAGAAAAAATCTCATCGTTTTAAAATGACGAATCAACCTTCAATGACGTTAGTGACATATGATGATCCATAAAGCGGATTTCTTCGAGCGATTTTTCTGTAGCGAGATTGAAGCACCAGGACATGGCTTAAAAAAGTATTAAAAAAAAAACACCAGCAATAGTTCATTTTTGTGGTGGTTCACTTTTCAGGCCACGTGTCACATTATGCCCTGGTGACATCGCGGTCACATGACGCCCTGATGACGTCGGTGACACTGACGGGGTCTCGCCCAACCTCGGCTTTCGTGTCCAACTTAAAGTATTTCTTTTGGAAGGTGAAATCCTTGTGGAGCATAGGTTGAACCCATTAATAACAAAGGCTAGATCATCTATAGGCCAGTCTACAGGCCAGTCCTTGAAGCCAGCCTACAGGCTTGTCCTGTAGGCTGGATCCTACAGAACTAGTGGCTTATATATGAAATTCAAATATACAAAGAAAGTGATCAGTGGCTTATATATTCTTTACATGTATGGAACTTCAATATACAAAGAAAGTGGTCATGGTGACTTATATATTCTTTATATTTATGAAGATGTGGTTCCTACATACATTTATTATCTTGAAGGATTTGATCTAATATAGGATTTATCAAAACTAAGGATTATATTATGTGCATTGACCTTAGTTGGAGTTCCCTTATTGAATGAGAGAGAATACGATTCTTTTTCACTGTTTTATTATATAAATAATCAGATTGATTTTACCATAATCAATTTAATTTTTTTAATAATTTTTTATTCTCCAAACAATAATAATATAATGCCAATAACTCTATTTTCAAGTAGCTAATCCTGGTTACAAATTAACTGGCAATAATCTATAATACATGAATAATATATATCATAAAAATAAATATGATATATAGGAAAAAAATGCCCTCAGCCACACATCAACTTGATAAGAAGGGTGATCAGCTGCATTAAGTTTTGTTATAGCTTTTTGTAGGATGGACGATAGATGATATAAAAAAGATAAAACAAAAAGACATGGTAAATGACCAAAAATCTATGAATTGTGTTCATTGTACAAAAGCTACAACAAATTTTGTTACAACAAACTTTGTTCACTTATCAATTGTACTTAGTTAGGGAAACACATGCATATCTATGATTGGTTCATATTATTAAGAGTCACCAAAAGAAATGAAAGAGCCAATGTGGGGTGGGGGGCAATTTCCTCTGTACCGCCCCCCTCTGCGACGCTCGGGAGCCGAGACAGAGGAGGGGAATCAATTCACTTTTTGGGGGGTGAAGTGACAACTCCAAAAGTGAATTGATTCCCCCCCTCTGTCTCGGCCCTCATGCATCACAGAGGGGGGGAGTGGCAGAGGATTTCAGGCCAGATTTGGCATCTAGGATAGTGTCCAGTACGTTAGACGTCGTCATATGAAATAAAATGCATATTTTATATTCAAAAAATACATCACATTTCCATTTTATTCCATATGCCGTCCCTGACACCAAATCCTGATAGATCATCCTTCCCCTTATTAAAGTCTTAGATCATTGGCTTCATTTTTTATATTTTATATCTCATTTTATTTTTCAAATCAATATTTTCAGCTCAATTATCAATTAAATATCCACAAAAGATTCTGACCTTCGCGTTAGAACTTGGAAGCGTATATCTGAACTTTTTCTTATTATTATTATCTTCTTAGACGCTAGGTTGGAATCCTGTTGATATGTCATTACTCGGAGAATGATTGTCTAGATTCATCCCCAGTGTCTCTTTCATGCCATAAAATGATAACATTTTGACTCTTTACTTTGAAAAATTAAGGAGAATTCAAGATTAGGAGATTGTGCAGCTACCAATACATAGGTAGAGTGGGTATATAAATCCACCAAGGATTGTTTTAATATATCAATTATTCAATGGGTATATAAATCCACCAATATACCAACTTCTCATGCCTGTACATTGGTTGTTGCAGGGAGTGTTGCTGTTGTATATCCTTAAGATAGAGAATCCGGTCTCCACAAGAAGTGCCCCTGAATTTCGTGAACACAAAAGATGTGTGCAAATTGTGTGCATGGATTAGGGGGTGGACACATCAATGCTGAAAAGTGATAAGTGTGCCCCCAAAAAGTGTAGATCACTTTTTGGTGCTGATGCGTCAGCCCCCTAGTCTATACACACAACTTGCACTCATCTTTTGTATACACCAAATCTGGATGCCCTGAGAAGTGTAATGCATCATGAAGTATGTGACTAATGTGGTAAATGTTAGTTTTATGGTGATGAGAAAACTCAATTATGATGGAATAATCAAAAATAATTTTCAACTTGGTCATGAAGAAGGATCAATCGTGGACCTCAATTCAGTTGCCAACAACAATTTAGGCATGGGTTACTAGTTTAATCGCACGTCTTCAGTTGTGATACACCAGTCAATTACGATGTGCCAATCAATCGCAACATGTCATTTTTGTCGCAGCTCAATCCACAGGTTATAATTTTCTAATTTTTATTGTCTTCTTCAATTTAGAGTTAAGTTGACCAGTTCATTTGAACATAAAAGATGTCGTTATTATGTTTTCTTGAAGATAGTCAAGGTTTCTCAATAATATGCAAGGGATAGTGGTCAAGCTAATTGTGGAATACAATATAGTTCAGGTAAAACCGTTGTCTTTCTATGAATTTGTACTATACAACAGAGACAAATGAAACATAACTGTTGTTCTTAAAACCCAAACGTCTTAGAATATAATTTTGCAAAAAATCTAGCATCATATCGACGTTGTAAAATGGTTTCTCCAATCAAATCACTCAAGAGATCAAGGCGATTTCTCTTAAGAAGAATACTGAATCCCAAGATGATATTACTTCATTAAATCTAACAATCTCTCTTACAAAGAAAGTGATGATCCAAACAAGAGTCTTGGTTATAAGAAATCGCGACTATACTTTTCTCAAGAAAGATATCCAAGTTTTAAAACCGAACACACAAAGAGAAAGAAAGAATAAAGAGAGAGATAAGAGGTGTAAAACATCGTATTTTCTTCTTCTTCTCCATAAGAGATTCTTCTCTAGAATAGGAATAGTAGCCACCACCTTAAAGCTCTCATTCTTCTGCCTCTTCTTTTTTTATAAGAAAATCGGGTTCGAATTATGTACAAATGAATTTCGTGAGAACTGTGCAAACAACACCAAAGGGGCTGATGCATCAGTATCGAAAAGTGGTTTACACTTTTGAGGGGCACTTATCACTTTTCGGTGCTGATGTGTCCACACCCTAGTATCGTTTGCACAGTTCTCGTGAGATTTGTTTTCACCTAATTTTTTTCCGAAAAAACCTAAATGCAACCACCTAAACTTACAATTCAATAATTTTTCATTTTCTTTAAGTTGATGACTTATTTATAAAGAAAAATAAGATTTGATCAATAACCTTAATTAAGGGAGAATAGAAATACGGCAATCCTAACCCACCCCCATATATCTCTCTAGATAGTGAATGTGAGAGTGACTCTTTATTTTAAAAAATTTAAGAGAATTCATGATTTGTTGTCTAAGGAGGAAGATATAGGAGTTTGTTCAACTACCAATATATAGGTGGGGAGAAAAATATTTGGGATTGTTTTAAATCCAATGGGTATATAAACCCACCAATGTACCGACTTATCTTGCCTATAAATTGGTTGTTGCAAGGAGCGTTACTGTTGCACATCCTTATTGTAGAAAATCCGGTCTCCCTGAGAAGTGTAACGCATGGTGAGGTATGTGGCTAATGTAGTAAGTAGGATCCTCTCTTGCACTTAAAGCCTTGCATGCACATGAAGCGTGATACACACTCAAATTCAAATTTGGATGAGGTATTTTTCCTTTTTTTTTTTTTTTCTGAGTATGTATCACACTGCAGGTGCATGCGATGTTATTCTCTTTCCTTTGGTAAAGCTTTTGCAAGACTTTATGAGAGGATTTGAGAACCGATCCAAAGGGACCAAAAAAATAAAAATAAAAAGCTGAGGAAAAGAAAAAAGGGAAGAAAGAAAATTCACCATTCTCAACCTTTACTCATGAGTTCCAAAAAACACCCACCTACTGGGGATATAAAATGCCAGTGCCACACAAGATGTAACACATACCAAACAAAGGGTATTCCAATAAATGCACATGATAATCTCCTTGTATACAAATCAAATTTCCCTTTGTCACATGTTTTTTGGGAGGGTGGAATGTATCCGGTCCTCTTATCTAACGCTCCTATCAGGAGGCGGGCACATCAGTTCTGACAAGTGATTTTCACTTTTTGGAGGGGTGCATATCACTTGTCAGCGCTGATGTGCCCGCCCTGACAGGGTGAGGAGAGGAGCGTTAGATAAGAGTACAATCCATCCTCGTTTTCTGGGTATGGTGCCCATTTGACCGCCGCACTTCGTGAGATCCACCACTGCAGCAGAGAAGAGGTTTGTCCTGCGTACAAGGGGATTCGACTCCTGACCTTCCTCGTGGACAGTAATGCCTCAGCCACCCAAGCACTGGAGCACTGGCATTATCATAACTTGATTGGTACTGGAATGATATTTCTCCGGACCACGGCTTATCCCATGTCAGCCCTATTGCAACTTTTTCCTAGATAAAGGAAGCCGTTGAGGTTTAGTGGTAGCAATTGAGCTTAAACTTGCCATATTGAGGATTGAAATCATGCTGGGCCGCCGCTACGAGTTGTGCAGCAGGCCCTTGCTCCAAGCTATCAAATGCTGATTTCAGAAATAATGAATTTCTTTCGATAATGATGGAGACCTAAATACTTATTCAGAAGATTCTTAACCCACTCTGTATCTTCGAGAAGAAAGATACATATATTAAAAGCAAAATCGAATAAAAAATCATATAATCTCTTCTCATCTCCTCATCTCCAAATAACAGAAAAACATAGTCATCACCACAAATCTGGCAGCAGAACTTACATAGTTGAAAATGGTAGAAAATCGCCTCTCCTGTAGAGCCCAACGAGTCGTCACACAGAGAACAAATCCATCAAAAATTCCCAAAAAGATCTTCATTTTGTGAGAACTTCGAAGCAAACCCAACCCCTTCAAACTTAGAATATTTTAAAAACTAAGAACTCTGTCTTCTTCAGATTTCGAAATCCTTGCCCGAGGAACCCTAACATATATACAGCTCTTCAAACCGGTGGAGTTGCAAGTGTAAGAGCGCAATTATGGAGAAAGGATGAAAAACGGCATGCGGCGGGTTGTGAAAGCAAGGCATTTGTATAGTTGCTTCCGCGATGCTTCCTTCCTCAGTTGCTTCCGCGATGCTTCGTTTGGCCATCGTCAGATGCAGACAGGCGTACATTTCACACACATGATAGATAGGTCGTGGGACCCACCGTTTCATTGGGTCTACTGCAGGAGATTATATCGTCTTCAAGATCAGTCTGGGTGGTGGGGATACCTTGCAATTTCATCTGTCCTCTATTTAAATTCTAATCCGTTGGTGCCCAAATATGCTGAGCTGCTGAAGAGGTGGCAATGGGTCCGGTAGACAACCGAGCACAACTGCTAAGAGTTCAAACTCTAATATATGATGGGTAGGATTGGCTAACCCCAACCCTAGAAAAATCAGGCAGGTTAAAAAGGATAATAATTAAGGTTTGGGAGTTTTGGCGGGTTGGGGTCAAAAGTTATTATGTTTAAATTATTTTGAAAGCATAGCTTGTCTCGTATTGACATTGATTTATATAACTAATAAGGGTGGATTGCAGCTGCTCCTCTTAACTAATGCTCTTCTCCGTCCACTGTTTGGGGGTGGACACATCAGCACCGACAAGTGATTTTTACTTTTTGGGAGGATGGATATCACTTGTCAGTACTGATGTGCCCATCCCCTGACAGGGTGCAGAGAGGAGCCGATACAATCCACCCTCCTTTTTGTTATGTTGTGTCTGCATAGAAAGTAATTATGAAAAGACGGAGGCAAAAGAAAACATTGAAAATTTATTTATTTTATTTTAGTGCATTGTTGCAAAAGGCTGCAACAACGTATGAAAAAGTCACTTCACTTAAGTAGCGTTTGAATAAACTTTCTGGACACCAACTTATTACTTATGGTGCTCCTAAAATCATAAGTCGGTGCATATCAGTGTTTAGCTAGCAGAGGTATAAATTAAATATAAATAAGTTAGAAGTTGCATAGAGATTAATAAACCACTTAAAGCATAAGTTAGGTCAGCGGCTTATGTAATTATCTTACCATTTTACCAATAATAGGATTTCATTCATTTTTTAGGGTTATGGTAAAAGGTGAGAAAGGTTTGTTTTTCGAGGTGGTTTGGTAGATTGGTTTCCTATATTAATGTGTGTTGGATAAGGCTAAGCATGAACTCAGTCCAATCCAAAATTTAGCCCAAAAAACCTGACCCAACTTAGACCCCATAAGGGTTCGGGCTCGAATTGAAGGCCCGAACATTTATTAGGACCGGGCTTGGGCTTACCATAGCCCAACCCAAGGGCCGGCCCGAAGCCCGAACTTATATATATATATGTATGTGTGTGTGTGTGTGAAGAAAATGTTATTTGGTGAAAAAGTGTATGTAATGTACATGGTGAATTATAAACTGACACGTGTTGTGTTAAAGGTTAAAAACGTTCAAAAAACAGTTGAGATGAAAAGTAGGTGTCAAAAAAGAGACATCAAATTCAAAAACACATAATATATAAATACATATAATAAATTAACAAACTTGAATCAATAGTTTAGTTGGTTAAAGAATTTATTAGAGTAGGCCATAAGTTCAAATCTCATCTAAAGTAATTGTTTTTTTAAAAATTTATAGGCCATGGGGTGGCCCAAGCCCGACCTGAAACCCGATGAAATAACTAGGATTGGGCTTGGGCTTAAAGTTTGTAAAAATGTTTAGGCCCAAACCGGGTCCAAGCCCGAAATTACTATATAGGGCCGAGCCCCAGGCCTACCCCGAGCCTGGACCATGCACACCCCTAGTATTGGACAAGCAAGTCTAAAGGAAAAAACAAGAAAACCGTACACTTTCAAGGAGAAGTTGGGACCTTTGCCTCTAATCAGACAGCCTTAGGGTTTAACAAGGCCGGTTTGAATGGGATCAAACGTGTCAAGACTCAGCCCATTCTATTACTTCATGGGCTTGCCACTAATTAAGGCCCAAAATGTAGTTCAAGTCTTAAAGCCTGGGCCAAACCCAACAAACTATTATTGGATTGGGCTTGAACCTGAGAGGCCAAGCCCTCTAACAAAGGAAATCGTCTACAGCTCTAAATCTCCGGCTAGTCCTAACTGTCACATCACAGCCGTAAAAGTGGTTGTGATTTGACTAAAAGTTAATAATTAAATCTTAAAAGTGTAAAATCACAATTTACTACTTATGTGGCTGTGATAGTCCCGTTTGACTGTATGGTGATCTAAAATTGTAGACGTTTTCATCTCTTGGACTAGCCTGGATTAGCCTGAAACCAATCCAAACTCAAACTTAACCAGAATTCAGCCCAAGCCCAAACCCTTCCAAAGCTTAGTCTTGGCCTAAAATTCTGGCCCAACCACCCCTCCTCTCCCTAATGGGCCAACTCGGGTTGGTTCAAAAGAAAGGCCAGCTAGATTACTCTTTGGATTACAATTAGTGGCAACGATCTGAATTGGCCGAAATATAAATGCCTGTGTGAGGGTGGAGGGTTAACGGACCATTAGGCTGTTTTTAATTTTCCTGGCGAGCTGAGCCTGAGCTTTGCCTTCTTTGACAAGCCCGAACCAAGTTGGGCAAAGCACGGCTCATTGTCACCCCTAATTACAATATGTCAGGCCGAACCTAAGGAAAAAGGGATCGGTTAAGGAGGTTTTGTCAGTAGAATGCTGATTTTGGTCAAATTGGCAACTAACAAGGCAACCCAGCCCCACCCCTCTATGTGTCTATGACTCACCGTACGTATGGTTGCGCAGAGGATACAAGTCCCACTAAATTTGGATTTACAGTGAACCGTAATTATGGGAAATGATATGCTACACCCAGTTTGTCTGTTCTATCATGTCTCCACACACCAAAGGTGAAGTGTATATGATTAAAACTTTAAAAACAGTTTTCAAATGAAAAAATAGGTACTCATAAAATTTGCTCCCTATTTAAAAAGAGGAGCCAAATTCAAAAATCCATCACATGTCAGCCTGTGGTGCGGGGACACAGGAGGACAATCAAATTTGGGTGTAGCAGATCCTTTCCCTATAATTGTTGTTAATGTTGGTAATGGCAAGCTCTTTGAAGAAAGAAAAGATTTTAGCATGATTTATTGGCTAATAAATATGCTTCTTTCTTCACACTATTTCCCTTTCTGGAAACAAATGTTCTGTGATGAAATAGTGTCTGTGGGACTCTGTGATGAACAGTAAACTGATACATGGTGTGTTGGAGTTAAAAACGTCCAAAAACTGCTCAGTTGAAAATATAGGTGTCCAGAAAGAGGCACCATATTCAAAAACACATCATGTGTCACACTTACATTCGTTTTTTCATCATAGAATTATTCTCCTTTCCAAAAGGGAACAGCAAAAGTTTTTGATCACCTAAATATATACCATTTATCAACGGGTAGATCATATGACCGTACCAGGAGTTCCACAAAAAGTAGGAGGGGGTTTGATTCTAAGGAATGATGATGAGCAATTTGCAGAATTGCAGCCCTTCGGATTAGGTATGAATGCCCAAGTGTGAAATGCACCTGGGCTGGACACATCAGCATCCTAAAATGAAGAGCATACCCCAAAAAGTGTAAATCACTTCTTCGGGACTGATGTGTCAAGCCTTAGTGCATTTCACACTTCTTTCGCACAGGGGATTTCGCACCAAAATCAAGGTGGAATTGCAGGGGCTATATTATTAGGAAAGTGTGCTTCCAGCCGTTGGCATTTCCTTATGATTTGGTAGGACCAACTAAAGTCACCCTAATGTAGGACTGACATCAGGGCTGACCCAGGGCAATGTTAAGGGGCAAGGGGGTCATTTCCTTCTATCATTCCCAAAAATTATTGACAGGACTTGAAAGACGGCACTGCTGATATTGGCTCATTTTTATTCTATCTTTGGTAAAGATGATATTGGTTTCTTGACCATGGGTTTATTCCCCCCAATTTTGGGGATCGGTTTATGAGCGCTTCCCTTAACAAACGCTCATCACTGCTCTTTGTCAGGGTCAGACACATCAGCATTG
>JAOXJP010093166.1:0-14616 GCA_025762735.1 Platanus orientalis | reverse complement strand
GCATTTACCCCCTCTCTAGTCTCATCAATCAACACAACATCATTAGCAAATAGCATACACCATGGCACTTCCTCCTGCATATGCCTAGTCAACTCATCGATCACTAAGGCAAAAAGGTACGGACTCAATGCTAACCTTTGGTGCAAACCTATTGTGATCGCAAACTCACTCGTCTCTCCCCCAGTTGTCCTAACACTAGTTATCGCTCCATCATACATATCCTTGACTATGTCAATATATCGACTTGGGACCCCTTCTTTTATCCAAAACCCACTAAATTATCTCTCTTCATACTCCATCATATGCCTTTTCTAGGTTAATAAAGACCATGTAAAGATCTTTCTTTTTTTCTCTATACTTTTCCATCAATCGCCGAAGCAGGAAAATAGCTTCAGTTATTGATCTCCCAAACATAAATCCAAATTGATTTTCAGACACTCTAGTTTCACGTCTCAGTCGATGTTCAATCACTCTCTCCCATTGTTTCATTGTATGGCTCATAAGCTTGATCCCACGATAATTGTTGCAATTTTGAATATCCCCCTTGTTCTTCTATATAAGGACTACAATGCTTTTCCTCCACTCATCCAGCATTTTTTTAATTTTAATGATCTTTTTAAAAAGTTTAGTTAACCATGATAAGCCATCGTCTCCCATATATTTCCAAACCTCAATTGGAATACTGTTTGGTTCTAATGTCTTTCTTATCTTCCTTCTCTTCAAAGACTCTTTAACTTTCATCACTCTAACCCTACGAAGATATTTATGATCTCTAATCTCCTCAACTCTACCGATTCCTAAACCGACCTACATGATCCTCATTTAATAATTTTTTAAAATAGTTCCTCCACCTTTCTTTAATTTCTTCGTCTTTTACTATGACTCTTTGATCTTCACTTTTAATGCATCCAACATGGTCTAGGTCTCTACATTTCCTATCCCTTATTCTCGCAAGTTTATATACCCATCTCACCCTCCTGAGAACCCAACTTATGATAAAGATCATCATATGCCTTAAATTTTGCATCGCTTACAATTTTCCTAGCTTTTTTTTACACAAATTTCATTAGTCATAGATCAAAATTATGCTTCAGCACTAGAACGAGCAACCACTGGTGGCTTCTTAGTCCTCCTTGCGCTCTAATACCAAGTTGTTTTGTATAATCGAACCAAGAAATCAAGAATAATAATAAAAAGAAGAAGTATGTGAGAAGTGTGTTCGAATGAGAGATTAGGTTTCTCTCTACGAATTATTTTGTATTTATGTATTGTGTATAAAGACCTTAATAACCTACTACATACACACCGTATACACCCTTATTACATTTCCACCCTCAGACATATGTACCCCATACTAGACTATTAACACAAAATTCATATATAGATACTCCCAATGAACATTTGGAATTGGCAAGAGTTGATACAAACCAATGTTTTGGACTCCTCCTTTGGCCCTTTGACACACAAGATACCTTTAAACAAAGCAAACAACATCACGTTTCAAGGTTGGCCAAAAGTATCGTTAGTTCACAAGAGCTTCAATTTTGTCTCGTCCAAAATGTCTACCAAGTCTGCCACCATGTAATTCTTCAATAACAAACAATCTCAGTGAACCTTCAGGTAAGCATAGTTGATTTCCCTTAAAGAGATAGCCATTGACCATCAGGTAATCTTCACTTTTCCCATCATTCATTTGCATGCCAACTGCACTCACAACATAGCCTCAAAAGATAACTCGATCAGTCATAAAAGAACACTTCTTAAGGTTGATACACAATTGGTTGTCATGGAACTCTTTAAACACATTAGCCATGCTCTAAGTGCTGAATTTTATCATTCTTGTAGATCAAGATATCATCAAAATATACCACAACATACTTCCCCATAAACTTCTTCAAGACTCAAATCAAAAGCCTCATGAAAGTACTAGGGACATTGGACAACACAAATGGCATAACAAGCCATTCATAGAGACCATCTTGGGTTTTAAAAGCTATCTTCCACTCATCAGCTTCTTTAATTTTAATTTGGTGATAGCCACTACGTACGTCAATTTTAGAGAAGACTTTACCACCAGCCAACTCATCAAGACAAGGAATGGGAAATAAATACTTCACTATGATCTTATTTACAACTCTACAATCAATACACATCCTCCATGTTTCATCCTTTTTTAGAGTTAAAAAGGTTGGAACAATATAGAGACTAAGAAACTCCCTAATCAATCCCTTGTTCACCAAATCCTCAACTTGTCTTTGTAATTCAGTATGTTCACTTGGAAACATTCTACAATGAGGCAAGTTAGGAATGATAGCACTTGGAATGAAGTCAATTTGATGTTGAATATCACGAAATGGAGGCAAACCACCTAGAAAAGTTCATTTGGAGCTAAGCCTTTAAAGTTGTCCAACAAGCTTGAAACTTCAATTGGAATTTCATTAGAGATTTCTTCACTCTTTCCCACAGCAACCAAAGCATATGTTATCCCATCTTCTTTGTAGGATTGTTCGAACTCCTTATAAGACAATAAGCTGATTTGGCTACTTGAATGCACATTGGTAGGAACATCTTTTAATGGATTCAACATATACTTCATATTTTATAAGAATAAAAGATTCTTCATTTCATCATGTTTAACATGGTTATCGAATTGCCACGGCCTACCAAGGAGTAAATGACAAGCATCCTAGGAAAACATCAAAGTAGACCTCATCTTCATACTAGCCAATGGAGAATTTCACTCAACAACTATGTGTCATCATTATCTCTCCTCCCTTATTAAACCAAGACATCTTATACTTGTAGGGCTTTGGATGGCGTTCACAAGAAGCTTCAACTTGTCATCCATCACCTTGGACACCATATTCTCACAACTTCCAAAATGAATCATCAAACACACTTCTTTCCATAAGTAACGCAATAAGTTCTGAAAATATTGAGTTTCAACCATTATAGTCATCTTCTTGGACAATCAAGACACATAAGATCACAAGACTTTCAGCATCATAATGCTCTTCCAAATCTCCTTTGGGATCTTCATCATAAGTTGGATATTTCTCATCCTCTTGTTGCTCCTCTTCTACTAGGTGTAGTTCAACCTTCTCCTTAAGACATTCATAAGACCTATGTCTTGCTTCACCACACCTATAACATTTGTTAGAGGATGAAACTACCTTCTGATGCTCCTTACTTACTTCCCGATTTTGTGGGTTTGAATGGCTAAAAGTTGGTGCAGGGCCCTTCTTAGCCTTTTTCTTTGCTACCTTTGAACTTTATACCTTTCGGTATGAACTCCATTTCAATTTTTCCTTAGCCTTTAGTACCATTTGATATACCCCTTCAAGAGAATGAAGAAAGTGCATCATAAGTTATCCTTTCCTGTTGTACTTCAATCCGCCCAATATCTCGCCACAAGCTGCTCATCAGATTCACACAAGTCAACAAGACTTATAAGCTTGAAAAATTGCTCTATTTAATTTTCCATAGATTAATCAACACGTTGATGCAATTGGTTAAACTTATAATAGAGTGTTTTAGAATAATCCAATGGTAGAAACTTCTCATCTAGTTTCAATTTCATTTCAGCCCATGTGTTGATTCTTAGAATTCCCCTTTGATCTCTGCTATGCCAATTTTGTTTCCACCAAATCAAAGCATGACCTTCAACTTTGTAGCCATAAATTAAACTTTCCTTTCATAAAAAAGATCATTTCATTCAAAGAAAGTTTTTAAGGATGTTATCCAATCGCAATACTCATCAACATCAAGCCCCCCTTCAAAGTCTGCAACATGAACTTGGATACTTTGATCTGAACTTTCTAATGTCCAAGCCAAACGATCCATAGACCATTGCACAACAACAATAGGTTCTAGAGCAAAACCAGAAAAGATGAATGATCATCACTAGTATAGTCTCTATCACAAAAAATTGTACTTACACTCCCTTGAGTTCAAATTGAAGAGGTCAGAAGCCGCCGAAGGAGTTCATTCATCATTTGATGAAGAGCTTGATTAGATTGCCTTAACAAGTTTTGCTTGCACATCAGCATTCTTTGTGTTCTTTCAATGGCGTAAAGCCACCTTCAACAAAGATAATAGAATCTCACAACTTGCTGGCAAATTGACCTCTACATAATAAATCGCCAATATCTCCCTCCAGAAAATTTAGAATCACAAATCGTTTTTTCATTGAAAACTAGACAGACAAGGCTTTCCAACAGTTTAAGGCTTACCTAGTGAAACCACACGAGCAAGTACAAAATCGAGAAAGAAGATAAACGACATTATAGAAACTGAAAAAGTCACAATGATAGAACTTGATACAACTACAAGAAAACTTGCTTTGATACCAATTTGATGTAGGCCGAGACCTGCAAGGAATGATTAAACTCAAAGGATTCAACCAAGGGAAGGGGGATAGTCCCGGGAGGCTACTCAACTGGGGAAGGCGGATGCCACTCAATGCTACTAATCGCGGACGCTACTCGACACAACCAAGCCACACGCTTGATTGATAGGAAGAATCACCCAACGCTAAAGCAAGACACACTTGAAAATAATTTTTTGAATCAAAATCACTCTATCTACTTTTCATTTTTCATTGATATATATAAGCAATTACAAAACTTGATCAACAAGGAATGTAATAGATGCTTAACAATTTTCAACACAACTACATCTCACTAGATAACTAAACACAATTATCATAATAAGGAAAACTAGGCGACTCCAATAGTAACAACATGACATATATATTTTTGACTAACACAAATAATAATGATAAGACATTTGAACACTCAACTAAACAACACATGTTGCCCACTTGGCTGCCACACAAGCAAACACATGCCATCCACATGGCTGCCACATAAGTTGATGTTATGCTTCTGCATCAAATAATGGTCTTTGTCTCCAAGTCCACAAGTTCTTAATTTCCATTAAATAAATGTAATATAATTATTCATGAAGAACATCCTCCTTTTTCATCCATCCATCAAGTCTTTTTTCACTAGTATGGGATCTAAATAAGTAAACCATTTACTTTGACCACCAGTGATCCAAGTATTTCAACCATGTTTCAGTGCAACAGTCTATGAGAAGGCTGAGGTAATTGAACACTAGAGAAAGCGACCTAAATAACAAAGAAGACTACCATGAATTAACCAAATTAACTACGAAGTTTAAACATGATGAGAAACAGTTCTACATAACCAAATTTATAAGCATGTGGAGTCAATTCTATTAACAGTAAACTAACCAACTCTCCCAAAACCTTAAGGTGTTAGAAGATACAAGAATTAATATACGTCAACACCCCCCCCTCTAGTAGGAACACTATTCTCTCTTGGGAACACACTTGGGGAGCCAAGCGCAAGTCCACACAATGCGTGCACCACTACATCTATGAAATACTTTCACTAGGAATCGAACTTGGAACCTAACTTGGCTCTAATACCATGTCAACAGTGAATTAACCAACTCTCCCAAAACCTTAAGGTGTTAGGAGATATAGGAATTAATATACTTCAACGAATTCCTAGCAAACCATGCCAGTTCATATGAGACTCAAAAATACCGCTCAAATCAAACAAATAAGATGGACCCTCTTGAGCATCTCTAGGAACATCGGTCGTTCAACTGTATCTAACCAATGAAGTATTATCCCAACTGACCAAATAGGCAATCCAAAATTCAAGGAATGCATTCAAGGTAATAGGTAGATGCCAATTCTCCAGAGCAAAAGTGAAAAGTTAAGTCATCCTTGAAGGATTAAACAAATTAACCCAATCCTACCACATGTAAAACCAATAAGCCAGGACACTAGAAAAGATGTCAACTGACAACCGTATCTGAAAACTAATCATGTGGAGGAACTGAAAACAAAATTTTGTTGCAAACTACAGAGCAATATAAATTTACCTGACCAAGTAAAAGCCAGCACTACAGTAGACAGGAAGAAATTCTAACAAACACCACTTCTATCACATTCAAATTTGCTAATTTCCGTATCATCAAACACCAAGCTCATGTAGCACATTTTTACAAAAAATCTAGCATAGAAATAATAGATTGTTTCATCGAGCAGAATACAGAAAGTAAAAAGTGAAAAAGCAAAAAAAATAAAAATAAAAAATCCCTGGAATATTACTAGACCATTAAAATCCCAAAAGACCGGAGAATGATAAATTTATGCAACCTAAGAATTCCATAACATGGGATTTTGGTTTGGTGCTGATTTCGTCTGGCCCCTTAACAACTGCCTACGGTCCACGCAAATGCAGTGCTAGACACGTGGCATCGAAAAAGTGATTTACACTTTTTGGGGAGCAATCTTCACTTTTTCACATCATGTGTCCGGCACTGCATATGCGCAGACTGCGGGCATCCGTTAAGGGGGAGGACGAAATACGCAGGGATTTTGGTCCAAAGGGTCTAAACCTGTTGAACAACTCAGGCCAACAAGTTAAACTTTAAAAACTGGAAGAACAAAGCACCAAAACAAGCTTTGCTCCATGGTAACATCAAACTAAACAGAGGAACCAAGCTTTTTCAGTAGTACAAAAACTTAACACAAAACGAGCCACCCAATGGATCAAAGAAAACCAATTATAAATTTTCCACAAGTGGAGAGTGTGAAAGTCATTGTGATTAGATGATATCACGATAGGTTAGTAAACTTTTTCAGGTTTCAGATAGAACTCCAGTCATGGTGCCATTATCCTTTTTGCAATTTGACAGAAAGAAGGAAATGAGAAGTTGGATTTGGGTACTCCAACTTGGCCAGTCCTTGAACATAGGTTTGAGTTTTAATCATAACTAAAACACAAAAGGGGTAGAAAGGAAAAGACTCATGTTTGAAAAAGAAAAATGAAGATCATTAGATGAAGGGTTTGGCATATCCAGTTTCAGCTTGCTTTCTTTACTTAGTGCCAACACAGCTCCTACCCTTTAATGGAAGCTATACATGAGAACATCACTCTAGGGCTCTGGTTTCTATGTTCCTAAATCTGGGTTTGGGAGAATTTTATCACTCCCATCACATAAACAGGAAAAAATATTCTATTCGCAGCAGAGACCTCATGATTTCCAGAAGTGGAGAGAAGAAATGAAGATCATAAACCCCACGTTCTAAAACATCGAAAAACAGAATCCCTAGAATTGATTTCCCCGCGTCTTTTCATAAATAGCAACAATCCCATGTTACTGATACTAGAAGCCTACAGATGCTATATCCTAACTAGATGCAATTAATTTTCGAGAAAATAAAAATCCCTGTAAACCCATTAACATTTACCATAAGTAGAAGGACTTTCAGCCATAACCCAATCATAATTTCTTTATTTATTAAAAAAACAAATTCAAAAATTTAACCAATCTAAGTGCAAACAGCTTCCAGCGAGATGCAGATGCGCTAAAAAAATAAATAATTCAATCTAATCAGAAGAAAGCAGAGTTGAACAAAAACAACACAATCAAACAACATGAAAAGAAGAAGAAAAATCCCAAGAAAGAAATTTTACCCTGATCGAGCAATTGTAGAATTACACGAATTTAGAGCTATCACGAAGAAGAAGAACGTGAATTCCAAAGGCTTTTGCTGCAAAAGATTTCTGAGATTCAGTTTGAAGATTGCCGGAGATTCAAAGTTTTATTTTCTTACAGAGCGTCAGAAATTCACATCAAATCTAACAGTCTGCCAATCAGAGCGCATGGTCTTCCCTCTTCGACCACGAAAAAACAATGAATTTTGGGTTGCCCGTGGTCAGCTGCCCGTTCGATGCAATTGGTAACCTGCACATAACCGGCATGACCGAATCTCTTGTGAATATTTCGTTCTTTTTAAAACCACTAAAAATTAGGTGAGAACGAATCTTGTGAGACCTGTGAAAACGGCATCAGGGTGCGGACACATCAGCACCGAAACGTGATAAATGCCCCCAAAAAAGTGCAAATCATTTTTTGGTACTGATACGTCAGCCCCCTCTGGTGCCGTTTCCACGGTTCTCTTGAGCCTGCTACCTATAAACAGTTTTAAATAAGTTTCTTTTGAAGTGGATACCTGAATGTTAAATATGACTTGTAATAATCAATCTTCCGAGACATATGATGATTCTTTTATCATATCTGAGGTGTTAATTTATCTACTAAAGTATCACTTGTTTTTATCCAAGATCTCAGCATCATAATTTCATTTTTGTCTAAATTTTAGAGTAAATGCAGTATTTTCTTAGTGATCGGTAAGGTGATCATGAATTATCTACTCTTAACTACAAAATTTTACCATAAATAATTGAATAGGCTAATTTTTTATACAATGCATATTGGTAGAAGGCATCTTGGGTCTACATTTGAAACATCGCCAGTCTGACCAGTGAGATACCACTTCAGCACCAATCAATGCATGACACATGCCTTACACACCGTATACGTATGGGTGAAAGGAGGCTTAAATACATAAGGCTAGCTTGGTTCAACCTATCATGAACCGAGCCTTGTTTTAAGCTCAATGACCGGAGCCTTAGCCTAGATTTGAGTTCGTTTCGTAAGCTGAGCATCACTAAGCTCAACTCGCCAAAAATTTAGTTTGACCAAAAAATTTATAATATATTTTTATATAAAAATATATATATTATATATGGTAAAAATAATAATATTCAAAAGAAGACAAAAATGGACTAATTAGTATCAATACTGTGTGATATCTCTTTTCATTCAGATTGGAGATGATTTGGGTACAGATCCGACTAAAGTAAAAATCAACTTGAACATATGATTCTGGCCATGTATTTTCCTTATTCATTTAGACCGGCAAAAAGATTTCGGCCTTCAAA
Source organism: Platanus orientalis (assembly GCA_025762735.1). Classification (NCBI taxonomy): domain Eukaryota; kingdom Viridiplantae; phylum Streptophyta; class Magnoliopsida; order Proteales; family Platanaceae; genus Platanus; species Platanus orientalis. The sequence continues at coordinate 5,785 of JAOXJP010093166.1, read as the reverse complement.
ACATAAAATAATAATAATAATAATGCATGAGATGTGTAATGAGTATAGGACCCATTCCCATTTATGTGTAATGAGCCTCGTGCATTGGGCCGCCCCATTGTCTCAAGATAAAAAATACTTCAACCCCTAATTTGAATGTAATTATGGGTCTTGTTGTCTCTATATGATGATCAAAAATACCCTCAACCAATAATTTGGGGGTAATTCACGGGTCTTATTGTCTCAAATTGAATCCGGTAACTTCTAACTTTTCTTCTATTTTGTTTTTATTTTTTGCTGGTTGTTTGGCTAATGAAGTGGCTCATGTAATAGCTAAGCAGGGTACCCGTTCATCAATGTCTACAACATGGAGGAAATTAGAATGCAATTTTGGATTGGTGGATCCCTCAGCCGATGGCAGTGGCCAAAGCTATTTTTGATGGAGCCTATCTTAGTTATGGTGGAAACACTGGCTATGGTGTTCCTCTTTTTGAGACATCGGACTTTGGAGGTTTGACCTCTTCCATTGCTGCTGAGTGTTCGGCTGCTCGTATTGCAATTGCCTCGGCCATTGCTCTTGGTCTTAAATAAGTTATTTTAGAAGGCGATTTAAAGGAAGTAATTTCTTTTTTAATGAATGATATTAGTGTATATCATTGGTAAATAAGATGTTTGATACATGATTATAAAACTCTGACTCACAGTTGAGGCTAATGACTGGATCTTCTCTAGGAGATCAAAGTACCATGTAAGTCTGTAAGATCCGAGATCTGGTGATTCACGATACCTTATCTCCTCTTGGAGATCCTTAATGAAAATTTTCTTAATCTTGATCACCAAAAAAATTTTAAAAATAAAAATAAAAATTTCCCTTGGTGGTTATCAAAGGTGTTAGATAATGATATTTTTACTCACTCCTAGACGGGGCTTTCTGGAATCCTTGTGACATGTACCCAAAAAAATTGTTAGGACAAATAAAAGTAAAAAAGCAAGTAGGCCCAAAGGAAGGGTGTGATTTGCCATATTCTTTTTTCGACTGTCCGAAAGAAGGTGACAAATTAAACTCTTTGTTTTTTATTTCTTTTTTTTATTATTATTTTTTTAGTATAATTAACAACAATAAAAATCTCTTTGTGTTTTTTTGTTGCTTGGGATCTCATATGCGGGGACCAAAATGAAATTTAAAGTTCCAAGTCCAAGTTAACAAAGTTGTCATTGAGGCCAATCTGGCACGGCTCAACCATGAGTTAAGCTTGAGCTCAACTTTGTGGGTCACAACTCACAAGCCAAGGCAGAGAGCCTCACTGGGGTGAGTTGGGCCCCTTTTATATTATATATATGCAATTGATCTATATTGTATATACTGAACTTAAATAATTTAATTTTTATTTTAAAAAATATATATTTTAGGAGTATGCCATTGCCTGTAAGACTTGATCTTCAAACAAAGATGCTTCTTTTAAAGGTAGTTTTTGTCATTTAAACAACTACCAACACCTTTTCAACGACAAATGTCCATGAAACAGGAATCCTATTTGGCATCACAAAACATCTTCTTGGCAATATCACATTTTTGTTTTTTGCTACTTTTTTTTAATGTAGGTAGGCTATGGGCCTTTGGATTGTTTGCTTTGAAGGCTTACCATTTTTGGGCCTTGACAGGCCTAACAATGAAATCGGAACTTGAGGGAGGCAAGCTAAAGCAGGAGCTTGACAGAACCTTGGTGAGTAGAGCCTAATGTGGTAAAACCAAGCCAAGCCTGAACTAAACCCAAGTTCACAAGCTTGAGCTGAGCTTGGCAAAGCCCCTCAAATCAACCCGATGATTACCTACTCCCATCACTACTAATTTGTTGGGGTTGAGTTCTTTTCATCTTCTTCTTCTTTTCTTTTTTCTTTTTTTGATACCGAAGTATCCAGGCCTCTTAGAACAGGGGAGTATCCTCTGCGACGCCCCTCTTTGTGCGACGTCGTGAGACAAGACAGAGGGGAAGCATCATTTCACTTTGTGGGGGTGATGTGACATCTCCAAAAAGTGAAACGATACCCCCCTTGTGTCTCGTCTCACGACGTCACACAAGAAGGGCGTCGCAGATGATGTGAACCCCTCTTAGAACACCTGACTAAGTCCTTGGGGCATGTGGACTCCCTGCCTGCCCTACACACTGGGTAAATCAGTTTTTTTACATCTAGACAGGTGGCCCCAAGGGGGTATGTTTTGAACGCAGTTCAAGCTTTAATCAGCTATATAAGCCATAGACCACATTTGGTTCTCAAAGAAGTATTCAAGGCAAAATATTTGTTTGTATAATAGGACTTTCCTATACTCTCACATGTATCAATCTACACCAATAATTTCACTAAGAAAGGTTGTTTCATTACTAAAGCACCCTCTACTACTCATTAATGCATATAATAACGCTTGTGTATGTGTTATCCATGCAGCATATGCAATTAGAGGATCCAAACTCCTTTTTTGGGGTGAATGTGGATATAGCTCGATCAATCACTGCACATGGCAATGAACTCAAAGCTCTCATCCTCTCCAATGTCCCAAAAGACAAAACGAAATTCTTCATCCACCTACCCACTTGTTCCCATGGTCTGTCAAATTTGGCTTACAGTGTGCTGATGACACTCTTACCGATTGGATTCATGTTAATAAATTGTGATCTGTAAGATGACACATTTTGGAGTTTGGCATTTACTAATTTTCATAATAAAAGCCCCTCTACAGGTATCACATTCCTGTCACCCAGATCAAACACCATTAAGAGCATACACTTTTCTTTCCATTTTTCTTTCAATACTTGAGCTGCAGCAAGAGTTGATCATCTGATTTTAACTCGGCGCCAAACACAATTAATTAAGCCACAAAACAGATCAGAAACCAAAGATTAATTACCAGTTCGAGCCTGCGAGAACATCAATTTATATGTGAGATGCATAATAGCTTTCCTCAAAAGATTTGCTTAGCTTCCAATACCTGATCAGCATGAACTATGAAGATAAATTACACAGATCACCACCAATAAGAGGAAGTCAGCAAGACAAAAGTGAGTCGTTATAAAGAGAAGCTAACAATTAGATTTTAAACTTTCCATTTCCAGGCACTTTTACAGACCAGAGCAGCTCGCTCTCACCATATTACACGTTCTGTAATGCATGTACTAACCAACAGACAATCAATAACCAGACAAAGATATAACAATGCCACCATAGCTACAACAAGGTCACCATCAGTGATTTCTCCTCAGATAATTAATTACCAACCAAAAGCTACGACAAGGCCATTACCCATGTTTTCCCCTCATATTTCTTTGGATCTATCATACCCAGCGATTCCATTCAAGTTGAAACGGGCCATATTAATATCTTGGTTTCTGGTATCCACCTCACTCCAGATCAGAGAATCTGCCATGAGGCCCAAGTTCCTCACCCTTTTCTTCCCTCCTGTTGGAGAACTCTCCAAAGACAATCTTGCTGGACTCCCATGTGAAGTCAGGTAGCCTTCAGTGGAACAATCACCTCTCTGAGGCTGCAGATTATGAGCCTCTTCTTTAGGACCATGCACTCTGGTGATCACTTCAGCTGGATGTAAAGAGTAGAATCCCATTGGCTCAGGGGAGGCACTTGTTGATGCCTTTGATGCAAATCCTGGAAGCTCTTGCACCTCTGTGTCTGCAATTGTGCCCCCAATAGTTTGATCAGCTAGTATCTGACATGCTCTCTCAAGTATGGTTTCCACATATCTTTGTTCTGCTTCCTTGCGAATCTGCAAATGCTTCTCAGCCTGCACAACAAGATTAAAAAAGATAGCGGATTAGAGTGTGGACTGACTACTCAAGTCAGTTTAGGAAATTCACAGTCAAATGATAAGTTGAAATAACCAATGATACATTTTACATACAATGTAATCTTGACTGTTTATAATTTTATTTAAAGGGCAACAAACACAGAATTATGCAGGTAAAGGAGGGAAGGTTCAGGACCATCAACCGTGTTCTGTCATACTTCCCTATCTGAGTTCCAACACTACCTATTAAAACATGTTTCCCATTGCTCAGCACTAAAACCTACTTACGGAGGAAACAGATCTTCAAGTCTCCAAGGAAATTCACCACAGAGCTGAAATTCAAAGGGGAGAAAGGGATCTTACCTCAACTTGTAAGTGCAGTAATCTTTGCACTTCCATTTGAGCTCTTAATGCCTCCTTAACTTCAAAGCCCCTATTATGACATGAGCCTATGAAATTAGGAATTTTAGCATATGTTCAAATGCTAGATGATAGCATGATGAGAGACTTGACAAAAAAGTAGATAATCCTTACTCATTCAGATTGGAAGACGTCAAGCTTGGAGAGGAAGTACAGTTGCCAGGGCTTTCCATTGGATATGAAGCTGTGGCTCCTTTAGTTCAATGGCATTTGGCAAAAGAAGTCAATTTGATAGCAAAGATTCTAGCCACAGGTTACTCGTTGAAATGGTTTCCAAAATTGATCTCAATTAAAACTCTAAACTAATTGGTAGTGTATGAATAAAATAAATCATTTCAAACTCATATTTTCTTTCGACTCTATGTATCAACTTGCACGTTTTACCTGTTGGGGGAAAAAGAAAAGAATGAAAATTTAGGACCCCATTGGGAACCTTCCAACGAATGCTTTCTATTCATTTTTAGTTCCAAAAAATAAAAATAAAAAAAGAGAAAATGGCATTTGGTTGCATAGAATGCATTCTTAGAATAGCTCCAAATATCACATTCTAGTAACATTTTTTGGCACTAAAAATAATAGTGCCAAAAAAAAGAAGAATGAATTCTTTGGGTTCGCTTACGGGACTCGATGAACAAACTTACCCATTGACTCCTCACATCCATAAAGATAAGTGAATTTACCAACACACCCCTAGCATGATTGATGAATCCTATTCTCCTCACATCCACATCGAAGGAAAAAACTTCTGAAGAGCTTCAGATGAGAAAAGAGGAATAGCAGCCTTGTTGAAACAATAATTCGCAAATATAAGTGAATTTACCAAAATACCCCTAACACAAACAATGAATCCCATTTGCAAATCAGGCCAATTCATGAATAACTTTCCTCAATTTGCAAATGACAAGGAAGAAAACCCAAAATGCCTAGAAATTTTTTTTTTAGAGGTAAGCCCTGAGATTTGTGAATAAGGTGGTTTACGGTCTTTAGACTCCTAATACAACCAAAATTGTAATGGAACAATCAATTCCGTTCACAAAATCATCTATAATGTATAAATCATTGAAGAGCAACAATCATAAATCATTAAGGATACAAAGTATGTTGTTAATCTCCTCTATTCATCAAAATTCTATACAACTCTTTAACATGAAAAATGATTCAATCTCAGCCGTTGATCAAGCATCAAAGGTGTACGATAACATGGAATTTATTTGCAACAACAACACTTCTAGAAGAAGACAGTTGGACTTCAAGAACAAGAAGGATTCCTGCACAGCTGGCCAACCAACTTCTACAAGGACTCAATTACATCCAAACGCTATAAATACCCCATATCCCCTCTCTTTTTATGGATAGACTATGTTAGGATTGAGCTAAATGATAACTACACCTTTTTATGGATTATTGGTTGTATTTATTCAACACTGCCAAATTCTTGTGTTAATCTGAAAATGAAAATATATATATATATATATAGGGTGGCCCAGTGCACGAGGCTTCCGCTAACGCGGGCTCTGGGGAGGGCAAGATGTACGCAGCCTTACCCCCATTTCTGGAGAGGCTGTTTCCGTGACTTGAACCCGCGCCACC
>JAOXJP010093155.1:0-14616 GCA_025762735.1 Platanus orientalis | reverse complement strand
CTTCAATCGTTAAACAGCAATAACTTACTAAGCATTAACAAACAAGAAAGACTTTAACGATCGAACTGAGTATTTTGTGTCAAAAATATTATTGTTTTACCAACAACACTTTAGGTACATGCTAGTTTTTACTAAATCCATGCATTACATTTTTTATTCCTTGATGATGGTTTATTGTCACAGTTTGTTTATATATCTTAGACATTTTGTTGGTCGAATTCAAAATTAAAAATTTATTTCATTTTATTTTCTTTTCACAAATACATTTATTCAATCTTGTGTGCACATAGTAAGTTATGAATATTCATCTCACAAGAGAATTGAGAAAATTCAAAGCTACAGTACTATGAGTTTTTTGTGTACCAAACCTTCATACCTTATGACGAATCTTTGATTGTTACAAGTGTTTACAGTCCTTTATCTAGTAAATGATATGCTCTTTATCTCAATATATGATAATCTTACCTCATAAAATTTGACATATAAGGTAAGTTTCATTTGCCTTATTTAGTTGTAAGTAGTTTCATTAACCTTTATCTCTACAAAGATGCATATTTATTGTAAGTAGTTTTTGACACCTTTAAGTGACTGATTCTACAAAGTTAGCCATTACCTAATTATCCACAGATTTCATAGAAGCTGAGGAATTAACTACAATACAACATTTATATTCTCTTTGCTTATTCTTGTGAAATTTGTTGTTTGAAGTACATATTCTGTAGGATGATAGGCTTTATCTATTCAATGTATCTAGGATGGTTTAGTGTTTACAACCCCCTTGAGTTACAACTAACCATGGTTAAATTAAAGGAGTAATAATAATAATAAAGAAAATAACGTTAATATTAATAATACCACTGACAACGATTATAATGATACTGATCATTATAGTAGCATTAATAGTAATAGTAATAATATTGGGTCCATCCCATCTGCAATCTTTTGAAGCTCTCTTCTTTTGCCTACATCTATGGTGCAAGCTCTTACCTTTTTTTTTTGGCTGAATATCTGCTTTTCATTAAGCTAGAGGAAGAAACAACTAAGCAAACGAGGGGACTGGCCCTTCTAGTCGGAATACAATGTACAAGTGAAGCATAAGTAAAAGAAGAAATAAATAAATGACAAGCTAAAATAATGCTCCTAATTAGTAGGAAGACTGCTGGTGTACATCGTTTCCCTTCTCACCCCTCTTGGCTAGACCATTATAGAATTTGCCTCTCTTGGGATCCATTAGAACAAGGCGTTCAGCAAGGACCAAGTGATCTAGCCTCCATGGTCCCCACTTCCCAGAATTTAACATCCTATCATTGTAGCCAAACTCCCCTCCACAATTACTTGTTGGATACCAAGGGAATGAATCATTCTCAAATCGTGGATTAAAGCTCAAATCTCTGTTGATATAGCATTTCCAACCCTGATGGGACCTGAGAAAGCCTATAAACACTCTTGAACTAACCCTGATTAGTCTCCCTATTTTAGAAGGATCAAGATTACCCAAAGAGCAACCATCAAGCTTAAGGTGAAACCCATAGGCTCATAAGCTGGGGAACATGGGGAGTTGATCTTTCTATTTCAGGAAGATCCCTAATGATCGAGTCAATAGATATGCCATGGCAGTCCGAATTTTGTGGAATGGAAACTTCATGAATTCTGTGAAGTTCCTAATCGCAGAGAACGATGTTGGGAGGTCGAAAAAGAAAAAAACTTAAGAAAGTACTTTAAAACTCCACTCAATCTTTGCCATTGGGAACTTCATAGAATTCGTGAAGTTTCCACTATACGAAATCCAGACTCATGCCATGGAAGATATTGATTGTGGAAGCCCACAGGGCTACTCTCATGGTGATCATATCAATCATGATATAGAACAAACCTAAAGGGTACCCAAAATTTGATGCGGCACTCTAAAAATTGTCAATCTATATAGAAATATGCTCTTAGGAATATTCTCAAACAGATCGTATGCAAGCAACTCCTCCAATTAAGTTTCAAACCAAGTAACATCCATTCCAGCCATGAAGATCCAATTAATAGAAGGGAATGGATTATTCCAATCTTGAATAGCAAATCAACTCTCCGGTTGCCATTTGGTATTTAAAAAAAAAAAAAAAAAAAAAAAAACCTAGCAAGAGGGATGGTTTACAGGTAGCTGCAGGTAATATCTATTAATGGATTGGAATTTTGAGTAGGAGAATCACAAGGGACAGGGTTTTATGAATGGCCGCAGGTATTTGGTTTAATTGGAGAAGTTAATCTTATGGGAGCATTATTGAAAATAATAAAGGAGTGTGTTTAGGTATTGCTGGATGGTTAATGGACATGGGTATAAGTATGTGGGAGATTTGATTTGAAATCACAAAGGAGTAAAAGGAATGGTTTATAAGTGTGTTCGGCTGCTTAGGAAAGTGTTAATGGGGCTGAGTCATGAAGATGGAAGAAGAAATGCTGGGTTTAAATTTTCTGAGTATGAAAACAGCAAAGTTATGGAAGAAACCAGAAAAATATAAAAGAAGGAGAGGAAGAAAGAAGAAGATATGGGTGCTGATGTGAGGCTGTCACCAGCCTTCACTCACCTTGGAAATCACCATCTAAGTATCAAGTTCACACCAAGACTTGAAGGGGAAGAGCTAGCAGCTGTGTACAGCCAAGAACCTTTTCAAAATTTTATTCAAACTTCATTAAAATCCAAGTAAAGACGTGTGGCTCGTTTTATAAGCCAAAAAACCCTCTAAAAACCACCTAGCCGTCAGCCACAAGTCCCTCCTCTCATTGCCAAATAGTGTGGTAGTGATTTTCTCCCATAAAACCCTGATTTGGGGCTTTTTACAATTGTGCCAAATATAAAAAAATTAAAATAACCAATGTATCCTAACTCTAATACTTATTAAAATATTAAATAATAGAGGAAATCTAATAAAAACTCTAAAACAAATGCAAAACTAAATTAAAAGTCTTCATAATCAATCTTCAAGTACTCCATGCTCCTCCTTGTGACTTCATGCATGGACCCCATGATGTAGTATGCATGATAAAAATGTAGTGCAAAGAGATCCACAGTAAAATAAAGTGCTAAAAGTATAAAAGAAAGGAATTAGTAATGAAACTAATCAGTCTAACAAGTAAAGAGCATGTAAAAATCTGAAAGTAAGGACTAATATGCTTAGGTTATCAATTACCAGTCATATTAGGAGATAGCTAAACAACCAATGCAAATTATTTACTAAAAGGGTTTCAAAAAAAAGGCTATGGGAAGCTCATATAATGTGCTGGCAGCAAACATAAAAGAGATAAAATGGTTTGCTAATAATAAGATCAAAAGTCATGTAGGCAAAAGGCTAAATGAAGGGTGATGTCAAGCAAGTTTAAGGGCTTATAAATAGGTCATAAAAGAGTGAATAACATGAGGAGATATACCTTCGAGTATCTTGAAGCAATGTACAAATCATCTTGATTAGTAGTGCCTTCCAATGATGTCCACAGCCTTTTAGGTATTTTTACAAACACCTACTATGCAAACTTTCTGCTCATCTCCATTCTTCATGTAGATAGTTTGAATTTCAGCAACCAAGAAGCCATAGAATTCTTCCCCAATAGTAGATAGACCTCTGAAGGAATGGTATGTAGCAAACTGGATGAAAGTAAGCCACTTGATTGCACATTAATCAAAACCCACTTGGAGTATGCTGGCCACAGGCTTTAGGTTGGTGGTTCTTTAAGTTTTCAAAACCAAAACTTCAAAACAGCACTCCAAAGGGTAGCTGCTTGGTGTAGCACATGGATTGGTGATGAAAATTGAAGAAGATTCTATAAGAGGTTTGCTAGAAAATTCTGGGCAGCAAGTGTAGGGTTTGTTCTTTAAAGAAGTTAATGGGTTTTATAGGTTTCTATGCTGACCAAATGCTATGGAGTATGTAAGGGATGTTGTTGGTGATGAAATAATGAAGACAAAGCAAGTATGGGGTGGCTGACTGGTGTAGGAAGATTAAGGGAGTGATTATGGATGCTTATAGAAGAGTATGGAGATGGATTTCAATGGTTGGAAAGTAGAGGGATTTAAGAAAACCCAGAAAATATTAATAGAAAAGAAGGAATGTGAAGGAGATGATGGAGAAGATGAGATGATGAAGTTACCTATGGAAAATCACCAATCCACAATCTAGGAAATCACCAACCTAGATGCCTAGCTTTGTTATGCAAGGAAGAGGCAGCCTGCTGGTAGAGAAACCAGATAACTTTGAGAGTTTTTTTTTTTTCTTTCTTTGAACATGGGTGATCGACCAACTATGGTCTCCCCCCATTTATAAATCTTTATTAGGGTTTAAACCCTTGTTACAAAATAGAATTTAGAAAGAAAAAAGAAGTAAAGCAAAAACAAATCGTCCCCCTCTGTCTATGGTGGTCGACCAAGCCTATAGAAAGGCTTTTGTGACACTTTCTCTTACATCCCATATAAAAAACTACAATACCCAATATGTTTCAAACTCTACTAAACCATAAAAAGTGTTTATAAACTATAAAATAATGTTATAAAAACCAGAAAAAATTGAAATAAAAGCAACAAATATAAACTTGCCACATGACCCTCATGTTAGCACACACATATGGCCCCCACAAGTGAGGAAAGTGGGCCTCACATGCATCCAAAATAGGTAAGTACTCCAAACACCTCCAAATCTATCACCGATCAAAGCAATGCACTCCAAAACCCTCGTAGTCCATGTAAAGGTTCACAGGAACCCTACAATGTTGTTGTACCCTGAGGTTGCCACAATGATAAGATATCCTCATCAAATCCCTGCGTCTGAGAAGGATTTGCCTCTAGCAAAATAAAACTCCGGTGCCGCTAAAAAATATCATGATCAATATGTTGGAGCTCATCGTATGTCAGTCACGAGCTGTCGATCAAAGGCCCGCCCTTCCACTTGACAAGATAACACTGATAGCCACTATGTCAAGTGGATACTGTCTCCTCCAAAATGTCCTCTATCTCCTCACGCCTTTGCCTTAAAGGTGGTGGTGGTGGTGGTGGTATATGCTGGGGAGTATGTACCTATGAATCTACCAAGGGGTCTACAAAAGGAGAAATAGGTGCATTGTATTGAATTAGGTCTTCAACATTGAATGTTGAGCTAATCCTTAAGTCAAAAGGCAAATCAATAACATAAGCATTAGTTATTACCTTTCTCAGAATTTTATATGGTCCTGAACTACATGTATGTAGTTTCTTCGCAACTTCAGACTGGAATCACTCAGGCCTGAGTCATACCATTACTTGTTCCCTTTTTTGAAACTTTCAATGCATTCGATGAGAATCAGTTGATCGTTTATGATTATTATTTTTAAGAATTTTTTTTTGTACAGATCTCTTCATGCAATGAATGTATATATTGCGCAAAAGTGGATGCAGACTTGAAAGTTCTATAGGTAGTTGACATAGGAATAAGGTCAATAGGTGTCATAGGTTTATAACTAGTGACAATCTCGAATTGACTCATACTTGTGGTTTTTTTGACTGAACTATTGTATGCAAACTCAGTTATAGATAACACATTATCCCATGATTTGAGATGTTTTCCTACTAGACAACGTAGAAAACTACCCAAACTCCTGTTCACCACCTCAGTTTGACCATCTGTTGAAGGATGATACGCGGATGAGAACTTCAATTGAGTACCCAATATCTTCTATAGTGTCCTCTAAAAGTAACTCACAAACTTGGCTCTTGGGAGAGCCCTTTACTTTTGATAATAGTTATGTGTTTATTTGTGTAGACTATTCGTTAGAATGAATGTTATTATTTCCGTTGCACCATGATTATGGATTACTATATCTTTATATTCCACTGCAATGGTAAATTGTAATGGATGAATAATGTTATTTCGCTGCAAATGTCAATATGAATGGAAATGAATGATAAAAATTATTATTCCACTGTGATATGTCACTCGGTCAGAAGAATCAAAGGCTTTAAAAGCAATTGGGAAACAAGTTAGTAAGGAAAAAGGACATGGTCACACTCTAAATGCGAGATGTCCCAATTGTGAGATTCGGGTTCAGGGGGTGTGATGTAGCACAATAGAGATTATACCAAAGTTGATGTAGAATGATAGCCAATAATATAAATAAAACTCAAAGTGATGTAGTAGAAATAATAAAAGAGAAAAAGAATAGATAAAGATCTGATTAGAAACTTTTCTAAATCCAAAACAGGCGATCTTGGCTTTTACCAATCTTGAATAAACCCAAGGAATCCACCTTTGGGGAAAACCAAACTTGTTGCTGCCGCTTCAAAAAACCTCTAAATGCTTCCAAATCTCAGAAACAAGCTCATTTCGATGTTCTCTATTGAAATATACCAATAAAGCTTGCAAAATAGCCCTAGAAAATTCATTGATTTTGTGACTCTACAGGTATTTTGCCTAAAAAAACTTTTCGGCAAGATTTCGGCTTGCCAGCGATCGAAAAATGTTGGAGGCTGGTATCTTTTGATCCGTTTTCGAGTCAAGAATGCATTGCAATTGACGGATCTTGAAAACTCCAAGTAATGAATTGTCGGTGGTGAAATCTTCGAACAGAGGTAGAGTTGGTGAACAGAAAATTTCACAGGAAAAATTATGAAAAAAATAGAAAAATGAAAAAAGATGAGAAGTAAAATCCTTTTAACCCAAAGAGAAGGGACTGGCCTCCACCACCACTATTAAACTTAGTGGAAACCGAGTCCCATTCCAGGGTTTTGAGCTTCAAGTCTTCACGTCCAAGGAAAAAGATGAAGAACAACTAAAATTCAAACTTGATTTATTTCATTGATTCATTGTAAAATTATAGAGAGGGGTTGCCTTTTAATAAGCTTACAAGCTTAAACAATTAAAAACTTGTCAAAATTGGAAACTTCCTAAAATCCTTAACTTGTTAGCCAAGTTTTCTAAAATATAAAACTAAAAACTCACTTTTATAAAATTAAAACAACTAAAACTTAAAATTTTATAAGAAAAAAACACTATTCCCGTTTTTACTGACACCTCCTTAGTAATTTGGCGTAACTTTCCCAAATCACATCGGATTTATGCAATCTTGGTCTTGTTAGAAAGGTAACTAAATAACTTATCTAAATATACCAAAATCAAGCCAAAAAGGCAAATTATGCCCTTTGAAAAGTGGGCTAAACATAAAAAAAATGGATTATTCTAAAAACATGACCAAAATCTTGGCACTATTGGCCTTATTACATGGATACATAAAATAAATGTTATCCCCCCTATAAGATCCAAGCTAAACCACATAACATTTATTTTTCAATAAATTGCTCCATACGTAGACCCCACCAAGGCCAATTGTGGGCCCCACCTTGCTTTAATGTCCGCATCAATGTGTCTGTTAGGAATAAATGTATTGTCAATCCCATTCCAAAACTTATAAGTACATGTAACATATGGTCATTGTATTTGACCGTACAAGTTATGTAATTTGTAATATTATGCAAGTCCAACACAAGTCTAGGAAGTACTTTAAGAAGAACTTAAAGCCAAAAGACCACCGAGTAACAAAAGCTTATCATATGGAACTTAAAGTCATATGACCACCGAGCAGCAAAGGCTTATCATATAACGATTCAAGATCAAGAGAAGAAGAGACTTTAAAGATTCAAAAGGAAGAACAAGCTTCAATAACATCTTCCTTTAATGCTTCAAAGGTAAATCAAGGTAAAGAAAAAGATAAATGTTGTGTGTAAGACCAAACCAAAGTCTAGGTTTGCTTAGAAAGACCAACCATGAACCTATAAGGGAAAAATCACCCATCTTATTGTCTAATTGAGCTTATATTTGTAAAACTATGTGAAGGACCTATAGAATTTATGTGGAGGCAAAATGGAGCAAAAAAAAGCGGACATAAAGGTTTTCAGGCTAGGTGGATTGATCCACACTTTTATGCAGATCGAGCTTGTAATACTTAGTGTTTCACTTAAAGGGAAAATTGTAATTTTGCTCCCGTAAGGGTAAAATTATCATTTTATATGTTTTAGAAAGATTATAGAATGGTTTAAGAACCTTATGGACTGATTTAGAAGTGTAGGACTCAAGCTAGATCATGAACCTGCCACATTTTAAAGTTGTCCCAAGAGCGTATTTAGGGTAACTTTATGGGACCACCTGTATCAATCTCGAGTGAATTAGAGTACAAACCATACATCATTGAAAAGGTCTTTGAGTTTATTTTCTAACGCTTCACAAAAAAAGTTTTTTAGAGGAAGTTATGCCCTTTTTACTGCGGGGTGTCTGAGTTGAAATTCCCTAACCCGTGTTTGATCGGTCAAGATATGGGGCATGTCCCTCAGGAAGACTCTTGATCGGTCACCAAATCCCTGACCAGTCAGGCCTGACTGGTCACCAAAAACCCTTGATCAGTCAGGGATGGGAAAGCGCTGAAAAACACGCAAATTTATATATTTTTCCATTTTCGGATGTGGCTTTCACTCATTGGACCCCCACACATGTGGGATCTCATTTACGACAACTTAAAATCCTAATAATACTTTATTTATGTCATTTTGCCTCATTAGAATAAAGAGAAAAATAGTTAGAGAGATTTGGAAAGTTCTTGAGTTAAGAGAGGGAGATTATTCTCTAATTGGATAACTTTCACTTCAAACTCCGAAAATCTGCTAGGTTAGCTCATTTTCGTCCTAGATCTTCATGTTTTATCAAATTTACACTACTTCTACATCATTTTACAGAGGATAGAGGCAAATGGAAGGAGGTTGTAAGAGACTTTGAAGCTTAACCAAGGAAGAAGGCTAAGAATAATGAGTGTTCATACATGATGTGCTACTCCCTTTGTTTTTCCACTGTTTTCATTTTGGTTAATCTTCAATTTGGTAGCTATTTTGGTTTCTCTATCATTTGATCATTAAGTCTTTGAAGTTTTGCAAGTTTACATCACTTGATTAGTAGATCTATGAGATTTTTGTGAGTTTTCATACATGATGTGCTACTCCTTTGACATCTTGTCCTTTTATTCCTTTAAAATCTTTAGTTTGAATGAGATTTCAGTTTCTCTTTATTTTGTTTGTTTTTTTAATTTTTTAAAGATTGGTAAGTTTCATTCATCTAAACATTAAGTCATGGAGGATTAGTGGGTTCTCAAATTGATTGCTCTACTCTTTTTGTTTCTCTGCACTTTCCTCCATTTTTGGTTGCCATTTTGGGTGAGATGATGGTTTTTTTTTTACTTCTTGCTAGATCTATGTGAGTTTGGTGATTCCACTTATCTCATAGAGTGATTTCTTTCATTATGCTTTGATAAAAGTCTTGTTTGCATAAAATTTATGGATTCCTTGTGTGCATTATTAGGTTTACTCAAATTTAAGCATGTTTCATTTAAGATTTACTCATTCTTTTGTTCTACTATTATAAATTTGATTGGAATCCTAAGTTTCTTTAATGATGGAAGGTTAAATCCTTGAGAAATTTAAAAGGGAAAATGATTTCTACTTCATATGCTTGGCCCAACGATAAGGCTTACCGTTAGCGTCCCTGGTGGCGTGGGTTCAAGTCACGGAAACAGCCTCTCCAGAAATGGGGGTTAGGCTGCGTACATCTTGCCCTCCCCAGACCCCGCGTTAACGGGAGCCTCGTGCACTGGGCCGCCCTTTTTATGCTTGACGTTTGCCTTGATTTCCCCATACTTGAGAATATCATTATTACTAGTTGGTAGTTTCTACTTAATTTAATTGGTTTCAAGCTTTGTTGCTTATTCTAATTCATATGTTAGTTGGTCATTGATGCCATTATTATGTTTCCCACTTGATTTTATCCACCTAGACTTAATCCAATGTGCTATATATTAGCATTATTGCATTTACATGTCTTTTTTAGGACTCTTATATTATTGTTGGTTTTGGAAAGTTAAAAGAGGAATTTTGAGCTTTTGGATTTAGTGTGAGTATGAGCTATTACTTTCGTTTGGTTTTAAGCATGGGTTTTACATGGTCTTACATATGAGCTTTTTACTACATGGACATCTCTCATATTGTATTCTTATGTAGGTACATATTACTTTATATGCATGGATTTAAAGTACCATTTGCATTTGAGGATTTAGCTTTGACCCAATCACCGGGATTCATAAATAGGTGAAGAAGGTTTTACAACTCATTTTAGGTACTTAATCACCATATCACATCAATAGGTGAAAATAGTCTTATGACCTATTTCAAGTACTCAATCATCAAGTCACATTAATAGGCGAAGATGGTCTTATAACCCATTTCAAGTACCCAGCCACCAGGTCATATCAATAGGTGATGATGGTCTTATGACCCATTTCAGGTACCCAATCACCGGGTCATATTAATAGGTGAAGACAACACTAGATGCCCACTAGTTCTGTATGAGACTTTAGTTTTGTTGGAGACCCTACATGGATATATGACATTTCAATTTTATCGGAGACTCTATACGAGTCACATGGTTTCAGTTTTGTTGAGAGTCTTAATGTGGACTACTCCGTTGGATTTGTTATGAGGTGTTTTGACAAAGTTTAGTTTGGAGACCTTACATGGGTTGAGTTGGTTTGATCCGAGGTGTGTTTTGCTAGGAGCCCTTCATGGGTTATGTGGGTTTGTAGGTGGCATTGAGCTTTCCATGAACATGCATGTGGTTTTGATATATATCAGTTAAGGCAGCTTACTTGAGAGTTGCTAAGGCCTACTTATGTATGAGTATTTTGTAGTGAGTATTTGCATTGCATGTTGCACTTTCCTTATGAACTATATTTTTTCTGTTTCAACTATGGACTTCTGTTGGTTTGGCTTTATTATTTCTATCACCTTTACTAGGTTCTGATCATTATATACCTGTTCAATTCATATATGTTATGCATGTTCCGATTTGGATTGGGTCATACTTGTGCACCTTCGATTTACTCCATGGGATATTATGTATATTCCCTCACGGAATTTATAGCTTACCTATGTTTTTACCACCATTTCAGATGACACACTATAACCCAAAATCCCTTGCAAGTTCAACCCCATCGATGGCTTGTGGGGACGAAAAGACCTTTTCATTTATTTTTTGTCTGTTCATTTTATTCCCAGCACACTTCATGTATGATACAGGGATTATTGAGTTAGGATTTATATGGGATATGTGTGGTTCTATTAGAGACTGTTTTGTTGTTGGCCAGTTTGGTGGCCTCATATGATGATACTTCTTATATTGGAGAATGTAGTTCATTATGGATATTGGTGATGTTAGTTATATTTCCGCTACATAGTTTAGAATGTGTATGTTTATATTCCGTTGCATTTTATGGATGAATGTTATTTTTTTACGGTTATGTTTCTGTTGCGATGTCATGGTACTTAAGGATATTAATTGGATTAAGAAAAAAAAAAAAGAAATGCTACAATTTATGTAAGATAAGTAAGAACCCCTTCACACTCTGAGATCTGTGACGTTGTACATGTGTCTTTCTATACTTATACTCTGATTTTTGCATGCGGGTTTCGCAGCACGACAGAGCTGGCCTGGACTAATCTGCACAAAAGTGTGGATCAATCAAGAGCCCCGAACTGATCCACACAAATGTGCGGACCGATTCGATAGTCATTGGAATGCGCAGGATGGGGGTCTAGAAAGTTGCAGATGAGAATCCACATATTTGTGTAGACAGATCCGGAGCTTGAATAATTTATTTTTTTATTTTTAAGATCTACGGGCGTCACGGGTTTGAGTCACGGAAACAGCCTCTCTGCTTGCAGGGGTAAGGCTGTGTACATTTGATCCTCCCCAGACCTTGTAGTGGCGGGAGTCTCGTGCACTGGGATTGCCCTTCTTTTACGATCCAAATCATTTGACCATTATTTGTAAGGTTTATACTCGACTTTAGCATCTATAAAAGGGTCTTTTTGCCTCCACAAAAACTATTGAATGAAAAAGGAAGAAAAAAAAACACTGTAGAGATCTATCTTCTACGAAGAGAAAGTGTTGCTAAGTTGAAGAAGAGTCTTTTCTCTTCAATACTATATTGGGTGAAGTTACCCACGATTTGTGCTCCTGATTGGAACATATATCAAGAGGAGATCGTGTCTTAAGGCTTCAATTTGAGAGACCGGCCAAAAAATCCATGAACTAGAGCCAAACTGAGAAAAATCATTTAGTTAACTTCTTGAATTTTTGATTGAAATTAATAGTTATGTTTGCCTACATATAGAAGCTTAATCAATTGCTCACTATAGTCATATTACCTATATAGAGGTTTAAATCTGGATTAATATTTCTCCATATTCATACACGTGTTATTGAGGAATATTAGTCCGAGACTATCATTGGAAAATTAGCCTATATTGAGCCATAAAATTGATATTGAATATTCTTCTAATTAAATCTTATCTTTAGGGAATATTGTAGTGTGGTATACATAGTTAAATCAGTCTACTTAGAGGCATCGATTTAGGAATTGTCATTCCTATCACTTGAATTCATTTATGAATTTGTAAATCTTTACTAGAGACACCGAAGACGGAATTGGTCTTAGCAGGAGACACCTAAGGCACATTAAATTAACCTTAGCTGGAGATACCTAAGGTTGTGAGCACCTTGGCTGGAGACACCCAAGGTAGAAGAGTCTTTGTCAGAAACACCAAGGGCAGAATTCTGTGCTTGCTGGAGACACCAAGCACGTTGTGTTAGGTTTGCTTAATTTTCTGTAATGATTTGTAATCATTAATATAATTAAGTAGAGCTTTTGGACAAGGGGCGTAGATCCGAACTGCCGAAGTATTATAAATGCTTGTGCCCCTTGTGTATTTATTGTGGTTTGTGTTTTATTTCATTATGTGTTAAATTGTATCATTAATTGTGCACATTCACATACAAGTTACAAAGATATGTTGAATGCACTTTGTATGTGAAAACCAGATTGAAAATTAATTGGAACAACCTTGGTGCATTTGTTTACGTAAATTTGGGAATCTAAGTGTGACTTGATTAAAGTAATGCTGTGTAGTTGTAAACTTAAGGTTTCACTTAGAAAAATAAGAATTGAGAACTAAAAATAAAAAATAAAAAATTGGCTAAGAAAATTTTATGGTAATCCTATTCACCCCTCCCCTTTAGGATTACTTAACTTTCAGTGTCATCCAGTGTCCGATCTAGATTCGTGCTTCAAATACGGGCCTTGGATCCAAATCATGACACCTAGGCCGTAGGAGAATAGTAGAGACAACACCTTTTACAGAGGTCTTAGACCTCCTATAGGAGGGGTGACTGGGAATTAAGGAAGACTTGCAAAACAATCATATGCGGATGTGGTCAGAAGTTGGGAATAACCACAACTTAAGAAAACAAACCTTGCAAGGAAAGGTAAATTTGTTTTTAAGGGTTGATTTGGAGGAGGCTCAGACTAGAATGGAGAGGACGTGAAAAAGTTGGTTGCTTCATAGGTCCTCAAGGAAATGGTCTTTCAATCGCTTCAATTGAGAAGAGGCTTTGGAAGATATTTGGTGATCTTCAAGTGAAAAAGCTACCAAACAAGTTCATGCTCAACTTTCTGTTAGAATTTGAGGCAGCTAGAATTCTTAGAGATGGGAAGATTGGGATCAATTGTATCTCCTTTTGGATTTATGACACCCTTGGGTGGGATGCAAGGGGTTCATCTGAAGAAAAGGGGCCTATGCACCAAACTGTAGATGAAGCTTGCTCGGGTTATATGCAAATGGAGCCAGCCAACGATTGGTATTTAGAGTGGCGAGGATGATCGTAAAATCACTTAAAAGGTAATCTCATCGTTCATCATTTTATTGGATGGAGTAAGCAATTTTGAGGTGATGATCATGAAGGAGAATTTCCCAAGGATTTTCTCTACAGAGGTCTCACTAGAGTTTTCTCATCATGAGAAGAGGCTGGAATCATCAACTGGAAGGAGGGGAGCCAACAATGGCAGGGAGGTTACTTCTTGTACAATCTGCTAAATCAAAGAAATGGTTGCAGGTGGTGTAGCCACATGAGCCTAAAGCACATGAAGGTGGAAGAAAAAAACTTAAGAGGAATGGTTCACGTTAGCCAATTTAAAATCTTAAGTGCAAAGAAGAGGAGAGATGTGGCATAATAAAAGCCACTTGTCTGAGGTGAGGCAACCCGAGTGATAAGTTAGTTGATCCCAAGGAGTAACCCAGGTAAATCAAGAGCTGGGGATTCCCTGACGGAAGGTTGGTTTGATCACGATGTGTTAATAGTTAAATGGGGGACAAACATTATTGGTGTCATGGGTGTGAACTTGGATCCAGCTTCGAAGGCTTTAACCAGTATCCTAACTCTCATAAAACCCACTTGAGTGCGGGGTAGAACTTAGAAGGATTATGGGAACAAAGTGGTCGCAACGGGTTCTAGTTTCCAAGCATTGTTGTCAACGATTGCTTGGAATCAACATCGGTGAAAGAGGTCCAGGTTAAATGGAAGGACTTGGCCATAGAATAGGTGAAGGATTCTGACAACAATGACGATATTTTTGAAAAGCCTATGTCAAATTCAATGCTTAGTACAACAACAACAACAACAACAAATAGCCTTATCCCAACTATTTGGGGTCGGCTACACGAATCCTGTTCCGCCATTC
>JAOXJP010093144.1:0-14617 GCA_025762735.1 Platanus orientalis | reverse complement strand
TGAGGCGGAGTGAGACAATACAAGTTGAAGGTGCTAGAAGGACTAGAGGAAGACCAAAATTGACCTGGGTTGAGGTAATAAGGAGGGACATGGCAGCTTGTAATTTAACGGCAAATATGGTCCTAAACAAAGCGGAATGGCGGAACAGGATTCGTGTAGCCGACCCCAAATAGATGGGATAACGCTGTTTGTTGTTGTTGTTGTTGACTAGACTTGTTTTTTCCTTCCTAGAAGGCAATCAAAGTTTTTATTAGTGATAGGTGCAAGGGGAAACCAATTTCTACACAGTTTGTTGAGATTGTACAAGATGTTGTAGATTGACTATACTGTGGATATTATGAAGAAAGTTTTATTCTTCATTTTGGATTGTTCGTTTCTCGCTAATGAATGTATAGATGAATGGCTGCATCAAAGTCAGTCAGGTGTTTTGTTGCAGTTGGATATGGAGAAGGCCTACGATCATGTGAATTGGGAGTTTCTTATCGATGTCTTGCGTAGAATGGGTTTTGGGAAGCTCTGGGGCAGATGGATTCACATGTGTATCTCTTCGGTCTTCTTTTCTATCCTGCTGAATGGCTCCCCTCAGGATTTTTTTTAGGACCTCCAGGGGTCTATGGCAAGGGGATGCCCTTTTGCCTTTTCTCTTCAACATTGTAACGGAGGCTTTATGCTGTCTCCTTTTTAATGCAGAGAGTGTGGAGCTGATCCAAGGTTGCTGGGCGGGGAATGATGATCCCTCCATTCCTCTTATCCTGTATACGGATGATGCCCTCTTATTTCGCAAGGTTGATTTTAACCAGGTGAGGAATTTATGGTGTATTCGGCTGATTTTCAAATTGGTGTCTGGGATTAGAGTGAATCTCCATAAGACCAAGATGATTGGAGCTGGTAATGTCCATTCGCTGGATTTGATGGTTGATCTGTTTGGGTGTTCCGGGGGGGTGGGGGGTGGGGAGCTCCCTGTTATGTATCTTGGGCTTCTGCTGGGGGCCAAGTATAGGTCCACCTCTATTTGGGACCCGATGATTGAGCATTTCAATAAGCGATTGGCATCGTGGAAGGGAAGGTTACTTGCAAAGGGGGGAAAAATGTTCTTGCGTAACAGTGTGATGTTTAACTTACCAGTCTACTTCATGTCCTTATTTCGTTTGTTGAGATTGGTGGAAAAGAGACTGGACAAGCGTAGGAGGGATTTCCTTTGGGAGGCTGGTGATGGATCTCAGAAGTTCCATCTGGTGGGATGGAGAAAGGTTTGCAAGCCAAAGGCTGAGAGTGGTTTGGGTTTTCGGTCCCTTAAAGCTATAAACAAAGCTTTGCTTCTGAAATGGCTTTGGCATTTTGGTGTCAAGCCCCCCATCAATTGTGGTGAATAGTCATTGAAGCCAATTATGGCTTTCGGCTCTTGGGTTGGGCTAGTAAGATTTTTGTTGGTTCATATGGTACAGTTTATGGAAGACTAGCCAATGGGTATGAGGATTTTCTGAGTATGTCTTTCCTAGTAGGCAGGGGTGACAAAACCCGCTTCTGGAAGGATGAATGGTGTGGTCATCTTTCCCTGCAGGTTGCCTTCTCTCATATTTTTTCCCTCTCGATGTATGATGGGTTTGTCAGGGACCATCGCATAGGAGATGGGACGAATGGGGGATGGGACCTTCATATGAGAAGGGCTTTGAATAATTGGGAGATTGATTCTATGGCAGATCTTCATGTTTGGATCAATCAAGCGCAGATGCGAGTGCATAATGAGGAAGACAAGTGGTACTGGTCTCCGGTTTCCAAATGCTTTTCTTTTGTTAAGCCAGCTTATATGAGGCTGACCCATTGGAGTGTTCAGGGTTGTCCAACTCTGTTGATTTGGAGCTCTCAGCTTCCGATGACAGTCTCTTTTCTGCTGTGGCTGGTCTACCATGGTAAGGTGCTGATTGCACAATTGCAAGACCATAAGGTGGTAGGAGGGAAGCAATGAATCAATGAAAGGACAGCTACTGATATGAGGTGGCATATCTCTTGATCTTTATTTGTGGTATGCATTATCATCTTAGAGCAAATTTGCCACAGCCTACTCCAATGTCACAATCAACTTTAGAAGAGATTGTTAAAGTAGTTTATGAGCCAAAGCTGTCTCCACCAAGTCTGCTGACTACTCTTTTTCAACAAACCAAAGTCTTAGATGAATCGGTTTTTAAAGAATTGATGCAATAGAATGATGACACAAATGTTGAGTGTTTTTCCAATTCAAGTTGACAGAGCCAGTTATAGGGAGAAAGTTCGGCATCGGAGACATTTTTATCCTAGAGAACATGTTACATGACTAAGCCTTTGAGGTTATTTGGTGAGATTCATTCTTCATCACTAGGGGTGAGCATGGGCCGGGATAAGGGCAGGCCCGAGCATGGCCCAACTTGATTCTAATGGCCTTAGTAGGCTCAATGCAGGTTTAGGGCAGGCCAAAGCACAGCCCAACTTGATTCTAAGGGCTCGGCTGGCTCAAGTCCCATTAACTCGGTACATAAAACTAAAAATTAATACAAAGCCATCTGCCTTGGGCTTGGCCAAGGTTAGTCCGAGGATAGCCCAATCTTAAGATTGGGTGTAAAGCTGTGTCTGGGGCCCCCATTGGGTCTAAGCTTAGGGCGGTCCCTTTCTGGGCAATTTTCAAGCTGGCTTGGCTTGTGTGCAGCCCTATTCATCACTCTAAATCTCAAGGTTGAGGATTTTTTCCCCCGCACCAAGATAATGATGCAGGATGCAAAACAACCCATACTTAAAGTTGATGGGCTTATGCCAAGAATTTTGGGTAATTTTGGTTTTCATTTTTATTTGGTTGCAATGTTAATTTTATCTTGTTCTCTGTTTTATTTTTGTCAGTTAGTTTGGGGTATTTAGTTTATTTTTCAGATAGAATATATTCTATTTGTCACTTTTCTTCAGGCCTTATGTTGAGGGATCAAAACTAATGTAGGATTGACTAGATTCAGCTCTAGAAAGTTAAGCTTTAAGCCATTGTTCATGCTGTAGTCAATTAAGGTTTATTTGGCTAAATAAAAGAGGGATTTGGTACCTTAAAACTAATGGAAATAGGTTCAAATTGAAGGGAATAATGGTGGTTTTAGGTTTAGGTTTACAGGTATGCAGGAAAGTTTATAGGCTGATTAGGGTTAGAGGATTTATGATGGCTTAGGGTTTGGGCTAGTGTTTGCAAAAGGTTGATGGGTTGTATGGATTGTGAGATGATTATAGGTTGTTGTAATGGAGAAATAATAGAGAAAACACAGGAATACTGGAGTAATTGAAGGAACAAGATGGTGAAGAGAAAATGAGAAAATCATGAAGAGAGAGAAAACAAAGAAGACTTGTGAACAATATCATGTAAACAGTATGTGAATTGTACTTGTGATGAAGAGAAAGAGAAGAACATGGCAATCACACTAGGGTTTCAAAGCAATCACACTTGGTAGGAGCAATTGCACATCTAAGAGCTTTAGCAGTTTCTTCTTTTATTTTTTCATTTAATATTAAAATTAATGTACAATAGGGGTATATAGAAAATAAGACCTAATAAAGAAAAGTGACGGAAACATAACATTGACTTTCCTTAAAATTAAGTCAGCTTATTTTACTTGGAAATAATTAAAAACTCCCAAACTGACTGATTAAAAACTTGGATTAATCCTATAAATACAAAATAAAAATGTATGTTCAAATAAAAATTTAAATCTAAAATTTCGTAAATACTCATGTATCAGCCCATTAAATTTATTGTGCTGTTTTTAGTCGTATCATTCTCCCCTGAATTGAGAAAACTTGACCACGAGTTTTGGAATGATGAAGTATGAACATCAGTCGATAACTTTGAGGGCTTAATAGTGTAGCATGCTCTATGTGATGACAAATTCTCTAATGTTGAGCATTCTTCCTATACCTTTCTTTGTTTACGTGACTTTGGAAAAGCACAAAATATATGTCATCTATCTATTGCACTGGCTCTCTTAAAACCAAGTTATTAACGACTTCTATTATTATCAAACTTCGAGCTCATCATTAAACTTTGACAATCTCTTTTTGTAACATTCTGTCTTTTGTAATTTTGTTGAGGGCTTGTTCATTATCATTGCCACCTTATTTTATTTTTATTTTTTTGTTTAGGCTTCTCCTTAGGGTTATTTCACCATAATTCTTGATCTTCTATGTGGTCATAGGCTTGACAACAATTTTTTTGATCATTAAAGATAAATGTATAGGTTTTGAGCATCCCTTAATGATGCACTTCACAATCATAGAGCCATGGGTGACCTAGCAATGTGTCACATACATAGGAATTGCATCACATTATGTAGAATCGGAATATAAACCAATAAAAATAGAAATAGAAATAGAAACTGAGCAACGTATGTTTACCAGTAGGGAAGTGTTGTCTATCCAATCCACTTTATAAGGATGAGGATCATTTGGAAACATCAATCGATGAACGGTAGACATAAATCACATTCATGCGGTTGCCTTCAACAATAATAAGCTTCTTCACTTGATCCCCACATTGAACCAAGGTTTGGAAAATATTTGTATGCCTCTAGTCATTTTCTTGCATAGGTGCAGAAAAAATCCGCCTCATTAAATTATTAAAAGAGGTGTCAAGCTCCTTGACTTGTAAATCAGCATCATTAAAAGATCTTAGAACCCAAATCTTCAGTTTCCTTGAAATTCATTGCCAGAAGAATCATACTCCGGCTACTAACCTCTTAAAATATGGCCTTCAGGGCATGAACTCCATATTCATGACAAGGAATTCATCTCTTTGTTGGTTCGGGAATTTCCCTCTGAAATTCCATTCACTTCTATTAGTTATAGTGCTGATTTGGCTCTGATAGCAAATTTGATGTAGGATTGATTGGATTCAGCAGTAGAAAACCGAATAACTGATTAACATTTCAAATGACAGCAGAATTATGCCAAAGAAGTGAGGCTTGGCCCACCAAAATAAGATAATGCAAGACAGCCTAGGGATTTGAGGAATCAATGACCTAACTACAAGCGAGAGTGGTGGGTTGAATTGTAGGGTTTTGATTTAATGATATAAAATGAGTTTTATTGAATTTTCAAAGAGAAAATATAAGAAATTAATTAATTTTTTAATATTAAAGAAGGAAGCTTTTAGAAGAGGATAAGAAAGAATGAGAAGATTAAGAAAGAAACGAGATTAATTAAGGAGAAGAGAGAGCAATCTTTTAGCTATGATCACCTAGGATTTCACATGGTTGAAGTCTTCAACCAAAATAAACTGTCATTCATTCAATAAAATATAATTTTTTTTTGTCTATTACACCATTCCATCTCCTCCATATTTATAGACACAACCCTATTACTAACCCTAGACAAAACTTAACCACTAAGAAATTAGCTATAATGACATTTAATTATGGCTTTGAAAAAAACAAATCCCGTCATTTTCTATTACTCTGATAGTATTTTGGTCGTAACTCTCCCAAATAAAATGGGATTTGCAAGATCCTGGATCCATTGGAGAGTTAATTGAATAACCTTTAAATGGCCCATAAATCAAGCCAAATGGGTAAGTTTTAATTGTCTAAAACAAGGCCTAAATAGAAATCACAGAAATAAGACCTTTTACTTTCCCAAAAATTAAATAAATCTAAAATAAATAGAACTCCCCAAACTGATTAATAAAAAAGTTATCTAGATTAATCTAAAACTAAAATAGATAAATAAAAAATATTTTCAAATAAAAAATTTGAACCTTAAATACCAAACATACCCATGTGATTGAAATTTGGATATTTCATGGGACTTTTGAATTCGATACTCTTGTGATATGGAACAGACAAAGGGCCGATAGAATAGCCAGACATGGCTAGCATCATAAGGCCTAAACGAAAGTGACAGAAATTGAACTTTTACTTTCTTTTAAAATAAGTAAAAGCAATTTTATAAAACCAATAAACTAACTGACAAGAAACTAACCTAGATTAACTCATAAAAACAATTAAAATTATTGTCAAAAAATATTAAATACCTAAAATACACCTATATACACCATCAAATTTTGGTGTGGGCTCTTTCTTGTCCCACATAAAAAACTTGCCCATATGGCTTGATTTTGTTTTTGTATGAAAAGGTTATCCAGTTACCTTTCCAACAAATCTAAGATTTTGCAGATCCAATGTGATTTGGGGAAGTTATAGTTATGGCCAAAATACTGGGATGGTATGTTGTAAGATCGTATTTTAATTTGGGTTTTGTTGGAGTTGGATTTGGAAGCATGGAGTGTAAAAGCTATATATACTTTATAAAACTCAAAATTTTGATTTTTGATTCATTAATTAATGATTGAAAATTTCAAAGACCTATGGCTGTTTCTTCCCTTATGTGACTCCAGAATTTTAAAGATGTGACGCTTTCAACTCTGGTGTGATCCCTAGGTGCAACTAGTGAGACTGTAGTTAGTTATCTTCTTCTTCCTCCATTTTTTTTTTTTCTTTATTTTACTTCAAGGTTTTTCTTTTACAACTTTATGTTCTTAAAATTCCTAGATGTCAACAGTTTTATTGAATTTCAACCTATTCCTTGATAACCGATTCCCTGGAACCTCTAAAATAAACAATTCCTTCCTAGTTCAACCCCAAAAGTTATCAATAATCTTGTTTTAAGCCTTTGGCTACTCAATTAACTTTCCAACTGATAATGTATTCTTTAACTCTCTCAATCTTCTTCTTTAGAACCCCTTAAAGCCTCATGATATTAATCAAAACTGTATTCATTTTAAAGTCCTGAGATTATCGATCCCAGGTTAGTTCCCTCAATTTTGCATTTATCCTATATTATTTCTGTATGTGGAACAGTTTCAGATTCCAATGCTCTCACTCTCTCTGCCCCCAAACATTAGGTTTCTCATAGTAAATGAGCCGAGCTGAGCCAAGTCAAGCCACAACCGTTGAAATCTTTAATGAGCTGAGCATGAGCTGGGCACCTAGTGCCGAGCTAGGAAAATCTTGGTTTAGCATGGCCTTAGGCACCTCTATGTTAAAAAACCGGTTTCCTAAATATGTACTAATTTTTTTTCCCCTGCATTTTGCAAGAGTTCCCATCTTTAGTCACTAAGGTTTAGGCTGTTTTTCAAACTTTAATTTTTGTTGGTAGATTTAAATTATGTTCAATCTGAGTTAAGAAAATCAACCAAAAAATGGTATTATCTATATGATTGGCTTCACTTTATCTTTACTGCCAGCATTATTTTCTAAATATTTACTATTTTTATTTTCTTCTTTCCCTAGAGTTCCCATCTTTAGTCTGGAAGGTTTAGATCGCTTTATCAAACTGTAATTTTTGTTTATGCCAGTAGATTTTAATGTTAGATTTTTGTTCAATCCGAGTTAAGAATTTGACCAATACATTGTTTTACCAACATAATTAAAAACCATATTTGTACATGAGATTAATTGCCTCGATGAATTCATTTTTACCAGTATGCTAAATGTTTGGTGGTTTTGATTGAATGTTGCAAACCCTGTTACTGCTGTAGGTTTTAACCAAGGATATGTCATTTGTGGCCTTAGTTGAACCACAAACTTAAACACTGCACAGCTCACACAATTCCTCTTATTTTTTCTTTCTTTTGTTTGTTTGTTTGTGTTTTTTTGTTGGGGTGGTGGTGGTGGTGGATGTGCATATGCATGTGTGAGTGAGCTCAACTTGAACTAATCTCATGGTTGACATTCAGTACAACAGCTATTTTAACTATGGGATCAAGCCCAAATTTAATGTTAGATTGGGTTTCCAAATAGGCTATGATTTTCATCTTTTTTTTTAGGGGGGGGGGGTGTTATAACATTCAAGATGCATAAGAAATTTGTAGCCAAGTATTAAAGTAGCGTGTATGATACTATTCATGTAGTAGGGTATGGAAATTCCCTGCAGTGTTATTAATATTGTTTTTTTAATTTACAAAATGAGAGAAAAACTTTATCTTTTTGTACCAAAGAATTAGGGAGTAAATTATGTATAGTTATATGTTGTGACTAACCAATAAAAAGAAATGGTATGCACAACTATGACTAACCGTGACCACCCTTGCTTGAAGAAACTGCTGTTGCAAAGTAACTTTCACCACTGTATCCGCCACTCTTTGCTACATTTATCACTCATTATGTGCTTTGTTGCTACAACTCACCCAACAACTACTGTAGCACTGTCATATACTTTTAGTGGCTCTGGTGTTGCTTGATTTTTTATGTTGGACATTCTATGGCATGGTATTAAATATACAACCACTACCACCACTGTTTTCTCTTATACTATGACCTTGTGATGAGTTTTCTTTGGAGAACTACGTCATTCTGCTCAACTTGTTTAACCAAGTGTGATGCTACTACATGTGATACCTCTAGTATTTATCATAAATAATGATATCACCATTTGTACTGGTATGATACTTCAATGAGATGCTACTGTCTGGTGCTAGTACTTTTGTTGCTGGTACACTAATTGTTGTTAGTGCAACAGGGCCTTCCACCATTATCGCGACCAAAAGGCACCTTTAAGGAAGCACCCAGAATTGGATAGGTTGCTGAGGGAAGAATACTGTAGCTTAAACGACTTCCGTGCGAAAGAAAAAGCAGCAAGAGAAGGCAGTAGCAGTAATAATGGTGGTTCTGATAGAGACAGTAAGGACACACCATTTCTAGGGCAGCACAAAAACAGGTCTAACTTGTCGAGGGAGCTGGGATTGGCTGCACATTGAGAAATGCCAGTAAAAGAGGGGGTTGTTTATGGAATGGGATGGTTAAACCTCTTTGGGGGTGTGAACCGAGTTTCTTGTTCTTGGTCTTTTGGGCCGTTGGCAATTTTGTGCAGATTTTGGAGTTCTCTGCGAGCAAGTGAGGTGGTGGGTCAGATTGATTCTCCTCAGATTGTATATAAGAACCCAGAAAAAAGAACAAAAAAAAGAAGAAGAGACAAATAATGGCTGTATCTGGTATTTGTGGAAATTGACCAATAAGGGACTGGATTTCACCTGGTCAACTATATCATATCTTTATTTATTTTTGCGGTTAGCATAAGTGGGCCTTCTATTTGCACTTACCTCTGAGACATGGGACAGAGGAAGTGTAAATGAATGAATTAAAATGCTTGTAGCTTATCAAATGATCAAATTCCTCACAGATCCAAAGTGGGTTAATTAGCAACTTGGCGAGTCAAATGTGATTAGAGGTTGTAGGTTAATGAGGATTTGTTTTTTATTTTATATATTTTTTAAATGAACTCATTCAGATTCATGTTGATATGAATAAAAATTAGAAATCAAATCGTTTTAGGTTTTTTATTTTATTTTAAATGAAATTATTATGTTATTCATATTTTGGTGACGAATTGAAGTCGATCCATTTTCATTGGGGCTCATGTGCACCCTGGTACCATGGCAACATTCCAAGTGACTTTAACAGAATCCGCAAAGGATCTTCTCCTGTTGGCCTATGACCTATTAAGGTCCTGTCTAATAGGAGGCAGGAGATGATTGGCGAGAAAAAGTGAATTGTATTTTTCAAAAATTGCAATTCACTTTTTCCCTCCAATAGTGTCCTGCCAACTGTTAGACAGGACCTTAGCAGGTCATAGGTGGCAGGAGAGGATTCGGTCCAGCAAGGTCATTTATCAAAGGAAGCATCTCGTATGGAGCTGTCAAATCTGCTCATTTTATGTTTTTTGCGCAGTTGTTTTAGGAAAAAACAGAGACGGTCGGCCTTTTAGTGGTGAGCTTCTACCTTAGAGAAGAGGGCAGACTTTCGTAGAATGGGCAGTGTGCTATGGCTTGAAGATCTCTCTTCGCGTTTTGTACTGATTTAGGTGGTGCTTTGATGTACTGAAAATGATCTACCTTGGCATTTGGTTCCTGCTTGGTGGCAATTGTTGATGGCTGAGTGAAAGTGCAAAATCGCCAGCAGCTCCAGCAAAAGATGTGCTGCTGATAACGAGGGAAATAAGCAAAAACTATTCTTCCAAGTGAAAAGATCAGCTCAAGCAAACTTTTCTTAAGCATGCATAAGCATCTTGTTCGAGTTGTCTCGTCGCAAAAAAAGGCAGGCAAAAACCAAAGCTGTATACCTTAGTTTTGCATTCCTTCTTTCTTTTTTATTTTACGTGGCAGCTCAAGCAAGATTGCTTGCGGAAACCTTGCTTGAGCTGATCTTTTGCCTTCTTCCAACAGAACCCCAAATGGATACGTTTCTTCTGTGCAAAATCAGCATACCATCTCCAGTTCTTGACTCACAACCCCAACTCCCCAAATAATGATCCCTTCTTCGCTTGGAACACCCTATGGGGCCTGGATCTCCCACAAAAAATAAAACACTTCCTTGTGGAAGACTTGCAAGGGTGTCTTCAGTTCAGAAAAACCTCCTCAAAAGGGGTATTGCTATTGATCCCCGTATGACTTGGTAGCCACTTGTTCCCAGAGTCTACTATCCATTTCCTTGTAAAATGAGAAGATATCGAGAAAATTTGGATTGCCACCCTTAACCCTCATAACAAGTAGCAATGTGTCCAACTCTTTCCAACAATGGTTTTTCTAATAGAATTTTCCTTCGGATTGCAGAACACACAATGTTCAATCAATCGTATGGATTATGAACAAATTGTGATCATAAAATTCAGAAGATCGTCTAAACGATCTTAGTCGGGTTTGTCTATTAGGCCCTTAAGGCTTGTTGACACCCAAGATCAGATCTAGAACATGTAATACTCATTAACATATAAGTTGCGGTTCTATAGATCTTGTAGGATCGATGCAAATGGTCTTGTGAGAATTTAACAGAGGACCTGCAACAGCCATGACAAATAAGCAATCTCTTCCATCTTCTAATCTCTACTTTTCTTCACGCCTAGGCTGATGGGATACTTTCTTTTTGGCAAAATGTAAAAGAGTAGAGACCTAAGGAAACTTATTTATAGACTTATCATCCCAACCCATCATGGGAGATGAAAAGTCTATTGATAAACCTTTATTTGGTGTTGTGTGGGTGCACCTAAGCCCATATACCTTAGTGACCATCAACTTGAATCAGGTCATACTAGTCCATCACTCAATCAAGCAGCTCATGATCTGAGTTTTATAAAAATGAACACTCATGATTATTGCAAAACCACCAAAATTCTAACATTCTCCCACTTGCTCTACAATGATCATGTTTTAGTTACATATGTATAATATATTTAATTTTATAAAACACTCTCTTAGATCACAAAACTTTCAAATAAATGACTTATGGGCGCAAGTGATAAAACTAACTAGCTTAACGATAAAAGACACCCACAAATACAAGTCCTAGTCCAATGAAACCACTTATACCAACTCATAGAAGTCATTACATCATCTTATTGATACAAGACCATTATGGTTATAGCATTAGTACCCTCACCGGCATAGATCTCAATAGGTACATCACTATAATTGGAAGCAACATAAAGTGGTGGTCACCCACATCTTTCCATGGTCAAACTTTTTTGTTTCAAACGAGATCCTTATACTTCAAAATAAAAGCCTATATGCTCAACATAGAGACCCATAATGGCCTTTTGCTTCAAAATAACTTGAAGCACTTAAATCTCAAGCCATAGATTTTATTTCTTTTAGTTAGAGGCTTGACGTTTTCAAGTCAGAACGTTTAGTCCTCTAATTTGAAGCCTTACACTTATAAATTAAGACCCTTATGCCTTAATCCAGAGGTCTTTATGACTTAATCCAAAGTCCCTTAATGTCTCATGTTGTACCCCGAAACCCAAACCAATATGATTATAAATTTTGGCACGTGACATTGGATATTCATTCATTAATATATAAAATTTCAATAAATTTTTTTAACCATTAGTCACATATTTACACAAAGGAATAAAACATCTATCACAACCATTCCATTTACCACATAAGTCCGACCTGTTAAATAAACTTCATAATCCATAATTTATAATTTGTATGTCTAACATTCTAATACACATAGTATATAGTCTGACAATAACCATAAATCAACTAAAAATTAAATATGAATTTCAACTACTAAAATCCATTACTTTATTACATCTTATCAATTTAAACTGAATAGTCATGATGTCTCCAAACTGAAGTAAATAACTAAAATAACATGATGTCTCTACT
Source organism: Platanus orientalis (assembly GCA_025762735.1). Classification (NCBI taxonomy): domain Eukaryota; kingdom Viridiplantae; phylum Streptophyta; class Magnoliopsida; order Proteales; family Platanaceae; genus Platanus; species Platanus orientalis. The sequence goes on along the minus strand of JAOXJP010093144.1, from coordinate 2,454 downwards.
GAAATAAAATCCATAAACAAAATATGTCCAATCCAATCACTCCAGTCCCTGTAGCTAGAATCACTACTTTGCTACCTCCTCATTATCTATGGTATAAATTCAGGATAAGCTTGACAGACTCAATAAAAAAGCATATAAACTATAGGAAATATGGATCAAGACTTAGCATGATTTCAAAAATACAAAACAAATAGTTTTTCATGTATTCTAAGCAATATACAAAATGGTACAATTCTAAACCATTCTTTTAAAAAACTAATATTCTAGTAAATAGTTATAAAATTACAGTACAATGCATAGAACTGAAAACAATAACAAATCGAATCAAATACTTTTAACTAATCAAAACAAAACTGTTAGCACCAAAATTTTGACTCGGGTCAATAAATGGAGTCAGATGAGTTCATTACAGCATGAGATAACACTAAAATATAGATACCTCTGAGAGCCTTAGATAGGTAGACATTCTCAATCGATATTCTGGTTACAAACACAATAATGTGATCTGAATTCTATCCACAAGATGATTCAAGTTAAACCCTGAAGACATTTTGGATTCTGAAAATATGAAATTATCATTTCACCAACTTTATAATTTGACAACCTTATAAGCCTTCTCACTTTAAAGCATCAAAAGGTTGTCAAACTACCATTCTACCCCTATACCCTTAGAAATCCCAATAAGTTCCTATTGAACTTATTTTTTTTCCAAAATTCCCTCTATAGTAAAGACATCTTGGATTTATCAACATTCAAGCCTTCTCACATTGAAGCATAAAAAAGTCGACAAATTATCATTTTACCCCTATATACACATAGATTCAAATCAAAGCCTATTTAAACTCATTTTCTCCAAAACTTTCCAAAATTTCCTCTATAATGAAGACATTTGAAATTTACAGCTTTTACAAGTCCTCCCACATTAAAATCCCAAAAGAGTGAAAAAATTAACATTTTACCCCTACACCTCTAAAAATCTAGAACTCTAGGTTATAAAACCCATTTTTTATAAAGATTCTCAAGCCTTCATAAACCTTCCCATATTGAAGCACAAAAAGTTGAAAAAATTGCCATTTTGCCGCCACATTCTCAAAATACACCATTTCTCCCCAAAATTAGACCTTCGGCAAATCTCTGAAGGCCTGACATAAATAAGAAACTCAGCCAGTCAGTGGTCTTATCTTGATAAGCCCAAAATCTCTCCATTTTTATCCCAAAATACAGCCAACTGACCTCTATTAGCCATAAACACTTAGTGAACCTCCGGGAACTCTCCAAGAATCCAAATCCCTTAAGGTCAGGTTTATTTTCTTAGATTTTTCGAGATCTTTGATAAAAAGCCTAATAGAGAAATCCATCCATAGGCTCAACACAACTCAATGACCTAACCCATCACAAATCCAGGGTGTGTTTTTTATGGAGTGACCTGCCTTAAAAAATCTCCTAGAAATACACCAGGAATCCAATTGTCTGCTTATCAGGCTCTGTGGGCTTGTAGTTCCAAGATCCAAACAACTATGGTCACCATTGTACCCCATATTCAAACCCAGAAAAAAAAATTCTTAAGTCCGTGGAAAATTTGGTTTTGGATAATTCAGGGTTTCAAACATAACTTTTAACTCATATATCAGATTCACGAACAGTCAAAGCCCATGCCTCACAAATCTTGAGAACTATCTTTCATATGAATATTTCAAAAAACAATTTTACCATTTTTTCCCTCTCTCATAGGTATGAGTCATTCTAGGGCCATTCAAAGTCAATTTTGACCCACTTGCCCTATCCCGAATCCAAATCCGGTAGTTGCGTTGCGACCAGAATATCCAGGAGAGGCGAAAAACTTATAAACCTTGAGAAGTTTGGAGTTATAAAATCCAAAAAGTAAACCCAGATAGTAAAGGCAAAAAAATTAAAAAAAATCATTGTTTTTTCAAAAAAACATCATTTTTACCCAAAATGCCCCCAAAACAATCTCTAAATCCTATGCCCTTCATTTGGAATGGATGGAGACCCTAGGACTATCACCTTGATCCATACACCTCCCTCATGGGTCCCACCACTCCTCTCACCTCCTCACCCCCACCATACACATGACAAAAAGGGCCCACCATCTCTCCCACCTCCTCACCCCATCCAACCACCTCACCCCCCTTTTAGAAACTTCCACTAGCTCCCTAAACCCCCTCACTCGCCCCCACCTCCTTACCCTAATCACACACCTCACCCCCCTTCCCCTCCACCCATTCCCCCTTTTTACTCCATCTAACCACATCACCGTCATCCCATCCCACTCCCTCATTGCCACCTCACCCCCATTTAGTCCTCACTTATAAAACCCCCTTAATTCGTTGAAGGGAGAGGGAGAGAAAATCCCAAAAAGAAAAAAAAAGAAAGAAAAGAAAGAAAAAAAAAAGAGAAAGAAAGGAAGAAGGAGACCACACGGCCAGGTTGGTC
>JAOXJP010093133.1:0-14617 GCA_025762735.1 Platanus orientalis | reverse complement strand
TTCATTCTCCTTATCTTCCATAGTGTCATTATCTGTTTAAACCCTATATAGGGTCCCTTGTAGTCATGTTGAATCAATCAATTTACATTTTTTGTCTCCAGTTTCTCTCTTCACATAAAGCTAGGAAATGATGAAAAGTTATAGCCTCACCAAAAAGAAATCTATAAAGCCAAATTAGAAATCAGTAACTTTCAAAATTTATACAGACTACATGAAAAACCCTCAGGATTTGGTGTGCCCTCCTAAAGTGCCCCTGATGTGCCCCCTGCATGCAGTGGGGTGCACATCATGTTGAGAAGTGATTTACACCAACCCCCCACCCAAAAAAAAAGTGTAAAATTGAATGTGGGGTGTAAATCACTTCTCGACGTGTTGGATTTGGCTTCAATATTTTGTTAGAATTGGTCAATTAAAGCATATTCTTGACTCCAATTACGTTAAATGGGGTTCAGTCAAGATTATCTCAATGTAATTGGATGAAATGCATACTATACATATAAATTACAATAATTATGTAAAATTAGTATTCTTCAACAAATCATCAAGCAATTGATCATTAAAAACTCACACAAAGAATGTATCGAATGATATGAGCTATAGATCCAGACAAATATGCAATAAATTGAGACATGAAGCTTTGAGATGCTACCTGATGCAAGTAAATCATGAAAACATACCAATTTTTTTATAGTATTTTTCATACACAATATGAGAGCAAGAGAGAAAGCATAAGTCATGGAGATTTCAATCAAAACTTGCCTAGATCTATCCTAATTTCCATCACATTCAAGTCAATGAAATATTTACAAATCCATCTAGGGATTGCCCCCAAACTTCTTTGATTTCCAAGGTTTGAATGAAATCCATCTAGGGAATATGTATACTTCTAAATCCGAAACCCACACTTGATCCCTTGTACACCTTTTCTCTCTCACCCTCTCAAAACCTTGAGAAAAAGAAACTTTGTTGTACGACTGGTCCTCCCAACTCTCTTCCTTTTTTAGTTTATTTTATAGTAGGGTCTTCAACTCAATGGTGAGTCATTCAAGACTCCACTCCTTAAAAGAGTCTTTACTACAACAAAGTCCTTACCATTGGATCATTTATGATCCAACGGTTTTGAAAATAAAGACAAAACACGACAGAAAAAATTTGAAAGCAACCAATGACGATAAATAGAATATAGTTGTACCTAAAGTCTTTTTACTGTGCACCTCCCAATTCGTATTTGACATTGGCTTACTTTTTTTTGCTTTCCCTCTAAGAGGTTGATAGAGATTTCTCTAGTATAAAAAATCCTCTAATACATCTTTTATACTGTCAAGTTCATACCATTGAACTTCTCAACTCTAAACTTTAAGTGAATTCATCCACTATACCACCATTTCTCCCACTCGAAATGAAATCTCACACTTTCTTCACTTGTTAAAACCGGTTTTCTAAACCTCAACCCTAATACCAGTTGTTGAGAGATTATCCAAAAGCCTACTAAGCAAACCAAATAAGATGAAAGCAATATAATAATTAAAGAACAAAAAATAATAATAAAACCATAAGCACACCACAAAACATAGGATTTACGTGGAAAACACCAAGTTAAGAAAAAACAACAGAGCCATAGAGAAGTTTTACTATTCTTGGAATAATACAAGAGTTTTCTCCTAATCTCTTACAAACCACACATTTTTCACTCTATTTCAAGCTTGATCTTAACCGTAAACAACAATAGAAGCATTATATACATCATAAAGGTTGACCTTGGTAAAAATCCTTTTTCTCCATGGACCTTCTATCTCTATTTACAACTAAGTTTCCATCATATTGTTTTGAAATACCTCAGATCATTCTTAAGCTCAAGTCGGATCAATATAACCAAAAATCAGATTGGTCCAGCTCCTTTCTGTTTTCTGCTTGTGTTGTCCAAAATGTATCCAGATTGATCCGCTTACCATCGGATCAGTCCAGCTATGATTGGATCAATCCAAGGCCCTTTAGATCGATTTGATTCTCCAGCTTCTTCTCTTTCGCTACTCCAACTGCATCATCAAACTCCACACCAACAATTCGTCCATTCCTCATTGACTCCTCTTCTGAGTTCTGATTACCACAAACTATTTGCATCAACAATGTATAGTCCAGACTAATAATTTCCTATTTCTCCTTCAATGGAGAGAATCATTGGTTTGAGATTAATGCATTTACTGTATATAGTCATCCAAATTCTGGTTTCTTATAATTAGAAACAAGTATATATTCTGGTATGATTTCTCGGTGTCCATTTTGCCAACAAATAGCCATTGATTAAAGGGAAGAACAGAGGATAATTTGGAGGATGCCCTTGATGGAAATTCTAGGTTAAACAGAAGCATTTTTTTTTTTTTTTTTTTATTCTATTCTTACGAATACAGAAGCAAACTTGTTTACGTTTTCATTCGCTGTAATACCATGAGGAAGTTTGCTACAATGATATAAGGTAATTAACATCAACTTGGAAACAACTTTATCTTTTCCTACTTGCGACCAACTCCGTAAATGAGTTCTTATGCTGGAAACAATATTGTCCTTCTTCTTGAATCTTTCTATTTAGATCGTCATCATCTTCTCCTTCACAACAAAGTTCTTAGAAAATTCGATTGACTAGTATTGACATAAGAACAGTTGAATCCTCATGAACATAAATAGACACATGAATGTACATGCATCTTTCTTGAAATTACAAACATAAGCTTCCAACTTATACAAGTCTCAAAACTGAAAACCCAGTGACGAGGAAGACTTTAATTTCATACAAGTAACACCAAGAGGTCACTTGAAGTTTGGCAAATCAAGTTCAGAAAGTTCTTTTTACCGCAATTAGTTGAACCCATCGATGCCATTATTATTGTACAGACCATTTGTGTATAAGGGTTCTCCAAGGGAAACGGGAGAAAATGGAAACAGAAATTCCGGGTCCACCAAGTCCCTAGAGAAATCCTCTTGAATGTAAGAGTTCCCTGATAAAAATGGTTCTGTCCAGAAATTCCCAATGGGTTCTGCAAATTCTTCTATTGAAACCGTGTTTTCACCTGTGACCCAGTTTGTGTTAGTTACAACCGTTGAATCAGTGCTCAGGGATGACAAATCACTCGAAAACGGTTGCATGAACAGTGGTGAGCTTTCCAAAATCCGTTGTGTTGGTGCAGTGGGTAGAAAGGTATTGGGTTCTGAGGGACTCTTACTTCTGGATCTGCATTCAAAAAAATTTTCGTTGTGCAAGTTTGCTTCTGATGCTGTTTGATTTTGTTTCAAGCGTTTTTCTAGGCAGGCGTGCCAGCAGTTTTCGATTTCATTATCTGTTCTTCCTGGTAATCTTGCCGCAATTGCAGACCATCTGCAAATCAAGAGATGATATTTGAATGTTATATTAATATATTATTAAGAGATTTGTGATAGCAGGAAGGAGAATGATTGTCTGTGATAAAAAAAAACAGTTAGTGTCATAGATTGACACATTATGAGTTTTTGAATTTGCTACCTCTTTTTGGACACCTACTTTCACTACTAAACACATATTTTGACAGTTTTAAGACACACCGAGTGTCAGCTTATAGATGCTCACATAGACTTGAGACACTTTTTCATCACAGAACTTTCGAATCATAACTACTGAAAAAGAAGACAATGAAACAGATAATAAAAACCAAGAAAAAATTGCTAGTGTTGGCTACAAGTTTCATAGAAGCTCCTCGTTTATTCATTTATTTTCATTAGCTTGTAATTTTGCTTAGGATGGAGCCTGGTTAGCAATTGGTACTATTATTTGTGCGGCCTCAAAGTGGATGCGCTCCTGGAACAGTGGGTTGAGCTTTGTGCTGAGCTAGTCAGGGAAAATGGGGCAATGTACTCCACGCTAGGTCTGATTTTTTGGAGGGTATTTTTGAGATTTTATTTCTACAATTACTTTTATACATGGATGTTTTTTTTTTTTTGGTAATTATTATAAAAGGACTAAAACCCTGCTTTTGCTTAGATTATTTATTTATTTATTTTTATTGGAGAGGACGAGAGGTGACGAACTCTATTTCAAAAATGGCCTTTTTACCACTGTTTCTCTACTAGCTAACAGGCTGTATAAAACAAGGACACTATAGAAAGGAGCAAATTATTTGCCTTATTCTGTAGCCTACTTTTTCAATTGATACTTCAGACGTTTTTAACCACAACACACCACGTCCCATCCTATAGTGTGCTCACAGAGACTCACGGACACTTTTTTATCACATAACATTTGTTTCGATAAGTAAAATGTATTCTCTTTTGTAACAAATACAATGAAGATAAAATAAGTAATATAAGAACATTATTTTGTTACGTTAATTTTTCTTATGGACTCAACGTGTTTTCCTAATTTTAGGTTGCATTTCGCAGCCACTTGTAATGAAATTGTTTCATTTGAAATTCTCAAGACATTTGTAGCCACGAGGGGATGATTCAAAATGAATTCATTCATATTTGCAGTGATTTATATTTGATAAGTTAAATCATTTCATTCCAAAAACCTAAATGACTTTATTACTAATCTTAGTTAACAAATCAGTATAAATTTGAATGAATTCTTTACAGCCATCACCTCATGGCTACAAATGCCTTGAAAATTTAAAATGAAATGATGACATTACAGGTGGCTGCCTAACAGGCTTATTATAGTTTCCGCCAATAATTTAACTATTTCAATTATAGCACTTTCGGCTTGGTATTTAATTTTGTGTTATAAATCAAGCTCTAAAATTATAGAATTTATCTATGTTTTACTTTGTATTCTATATCTTTCCGGAATTAATTTTAGGAAGAGTTAGTTAACAAGGCTTTACCTATTGCCAAGAGATTGATGTAAGCTAATGATGATTTCATCTTCCTCTCTGCTGAAGTTCCCTCTTTTGACATATGGTCGCTGGTAATTAAGCCATCGGAGTCTGCAACTCTTCCCACATCTTGATACACCTGCATAAAGAACCAAAGAATTGTCCCCAAAGATCTGCTCTAGTAAATTAGCGTACTGCATGTAACCACAAAAGGGCAAGAAAACAACTAAAAAAACATGTGCTTTGCTCATGCAGTACCCTACTTTACTACAGCAAATCAAGCAACCCGGATTCACTTGTAAAAAATCTTGAGTTCTAAAAATCTATTGTAACTGTACTAATTAGTGAAGTATGATTTTTAGCCCTCAAAATTTATGTTTGATTTTGAGGATGGATTTCTTGTGAAAAAACACTTGGCGACCCTCTTGCACCCGGCACAGTACATGTGACTAAAAAAATTGGAAAAACACTTACTGGTCACAAAAAATGTTTTTCTGTTTTTTTCACCAAGTGTCACACAGTCTGGCACAAGACCCTCAGGAATGGGTACAAACACATCATGAGTGAACAAGGTACGAATGGCACACATCAGCACCAAAAAATGTAAAACGCCCCCAAAAATTGTAGATCACTTTTTCAGTGCTGATGTGTCTGACCCTTACGTCATTCAGACCTTATCCCAGCCCTATATTAGAGGGTAACAAGGTGCTTTTTCGCAAGAGGAAATTCATTTTGATTTTTTAATGCGGCTGACACTATTGTATCCAGCGAAGGAAAAGAAAGGCTCCATTTATCTGCCTCTGCCTAGCAAAGAAAGTAGATAATCATATTCATGATTAGTTAGGGAAAACTAAGTGATAAATATTCATAATAAAACTTGAGACTTTTCACATGGCCTCTACCGGCATATTTAGGAAGCCGGCGCCAGTTCCAATGGTCGTATCTCTGAATGTAAGCTATCAACTTCTTATCTTCTTCAGGAGTCCATGCCCCCTTCCTCAATTCGCTTTCCTCAGAATAAGAAATTTTCACCATCTCTGAGAACACTTATTCCCAAAGCCCAAGATCCCACGCGCAATCATTCGGGAAAAGCCGCTCATATTAATACTTGGATCACCTCAAAAACGTGTTTTGACAGTGCAATCTCACAGTGAAGTTTCAAAGACAAGCCAAAATTTTCGAGGGTCCTCCTGAACAGCATAAGCCAACGAGGGTCCTCCAGAAAAGCATAAGCCAATGATTTCAACGACGGTCCTCCTGCATGATGCAATTTGTAGGTGTTTAAACTTTAAACGTCAATTATTACTAAAGAGGTAATCTAGAACTAGCTAGAAAACCATGTTATCAAAAGAAAAAAAAAGACCTAGCTAGGGACCTTGTAAAATATCACGCCCGAGCACCCTCAAGATCTGGTGTCCCCTCCTAAAGTGTCCCTAACCTGTACACTGCATGCAGGGACACATATCACATCAAAAAGTGATTTACACCTTCCCGAAAAAGTGTAAATCACTTTTTGAAGGGATGTGTCCCCCCTGCATGTTGGAGGTGCTTTAGGAAGGGATACCAAATCCCAGCCGCACAGAGCATTAAAGAAACATAATTATCATATGGTGTGGGTTAGGTGTGCCCCCTTAATGAATGTCTAAGGTTGGCCCATTTGGAGGGGCAGACACATGGCATCATAAAAAGTAATTTTCACTTTCCAGTGTCATGTGTCTGCCCCTGCATATGGGTAGACCTTAGGTATTTGTTAAGGGGGCACGCCAAATCCTAAAGGGGTGGAATATTGCATCCTTTTTACTCTCATATGCATCACATGTTATAACTGATCATGGATTGAGCCCGGCTTTTGTGCACTCAAAATCTGCCCACAATACGTGTGCACAGATCAGGGGTGGATACATCAGGGTCGAAAAGTGATTTGCACTTTTTGGGGGTGTGCTTATCACTTTTCAGTGCTTATGTGTCCGCTCCCTAGTCTGTGCATATGCATTGTGTACGGATTTTGAGTGCACAAAAACCGGAGTGCGTCTTAGTTGATAAGTCAAAAAAGAAAATTCAACTTATTTTGTTTTGCGAAATACGTAAAAACGTCAAAGAATAATCCTTCAAGACCAATTTTGAGAGGAGAACATCTAATGAATCCGGCTGGTACACCACAATGGGAGCCAGACAAATTACGGATCCCTGATTGTCTGAGGTCCCATTCAGATATTTCAGAGGTTGCAGATTAAATTTGATCGGATCATCTTAATCAACTTATCTCTTATACCATCTTGGATAATCAAGGCAAAAGCATTCCAGCTAAACTGTCCACTGGAAGCATCAATAAATATGGATAGGATCATTTTTATAAAGTGATTAATCCAGAACGATTGGAAATTTCGATGTCAGTAATGTGTAGACTCTGGATTATGATTCACTCATCAAACTTAGCTCTTTGGATTCTGTGCATGCAAAATCCATGCACAATTCATGTTTGGACTCTTGTGAACACTCAAATTAGTATTGAAAAGTGATAAGCACACGCCCTGAAAAATGTAAGTCATTTTTCAATGCTGATGTAAGTGTTCTCAGCCCCGAACACGTATTATGCATGGATTTTGTGTGCACATAAGCCAGGCCGAAAAATTAGAGATGCTATCAGAAGATGCCGAAAGAAACCATAAAATAAAGAGGTAAGGCCAAATCATGTCCCGCATAACATGTACATATATATTTGTTTAATAGGGAGGGAGAGAGATTCGTTTAATCTGTTAATGTTGGTTAGAGACGGAGAAACAGATACCTTACAGACAAACTCCAAGGGGCCTGATCAAGCCATGCCTCATTGTACTCAGGGAGATGAGGTGGCACAGCGATTGAACTCAAGGAGTAAGGGTTACTTGTCAAACAGCGGACTATGCCAGACTTCACCACACTTCAAGCTGTAGTAGACGATTTCATCTGAAGAACTGTCTTGAGGATGATGTGACACAGCTTTTTGAAAAAATAAGAACTCAAGGACAGGGAGAATGGGAACACTGTCTTGAGATTTTACATATAAGCGATTCTAATTTTCATGTTACACCACATATTTCCGAGGTAGGTTTGGGAACGCTTCCCCTAACTAACGCTAACCACTGCCCTCTGTCACGGAGCAGGCACATCAAACTGTGTATGTGTGTGTGGATGTTATCAGCCCTAGTCCAAATCTGCTATAGCATGTTATAGTGCATCACGGAATCTTGGGGTTTATGATAGTAATCCTTGTGCTTGTCTTCATACATAATTTAGTTAGTACAAAAATTGTGTGTAAATTGATCATATATATATATAAATTTTTGTATAAGGTGGAAAAATAAAATATATTTCAAAGTAACCCATTAAACTTGATAAATCAAAAAAGAATCCTATTCACCCCACTCTAGGATCATCCAAGGAAACTATCTAGAATTTCAATTGGTATCAGAGATAGGTTTCTCATTAAGCAATTTACATTTGGAGTCAAATATCCTAGAAAAACCTAGATGGCCTCAAAGGATGAAAGATAGGCCACAAACTGACCCCTGTTCTTTTATGTTACAAATTATGCTTATTAGAAAGCACAGATGCACTTTTTCTTAAAGTTAATAGACCTAGCCATATGGAACATAGTCACTTTGGGTTTGTCCACTCCTGATAAGGAGAAGGAATGGACCATGGTTGAAAAATCAATTTACACTACAAACTATAAGGCATTAAATGCCATATTATGTGTGATAAGTCAAGAGGGGTTCCAGAGGATTTGCCATGTTGAAATGGGGAAAAAAAGGCATGAGACCTCTCAGAAGTAACCCATGAGCCCATGAGGATACTAACACAATAAAGTTATCTAAGCTTCAAATGCTAATTTCTAGTTTTGAGACTCTTAGAATGGAAGAAGATGAACAATTCATTGACTTCTATACCAAATTCCAAAATATGGTTAACTCTATGTGATGACTTAGAGAAATTGCACTTGTATAAAAAATTGTTAAAAAAATACTGAGATCTCTCCTAGAAAAATTTTATCCAAAGATCACAACTATAGAAGAAAGTAAGGGTGTAGACAAGATAAAAGTAGATGAACTCTTAGGCTCCCTTTAGATGTTTGAACTAAAGTTCAAACTAGTGAGCAAAAAGGACAGAGTATCTCTTGGTGGAAGAGTAATCCAACCAAGAAGATGAATTTGATGAGGAATTCGCTTTAGTGGCACAAAAATTCTAAAACTTCTTTCACAAGAATGCAAAAGGCTTTGGAAAAATATTTCCTCCTAGGCAAAAAAAGAAAAAAAAAACTTTAAAAGGAATGAAAATCTGAAGAATGAACCCCAATGCTTTGAATACAATGGGTATGGTCATTTAGTAGGAGAATGCGCCAACAAAAGAAAGAAGCCCAAGAACAAGGCCATGGAAGTCACTTGGGATGACAACTCAAATTATTCAGATGAGGATTCATCACGTAGTGGAGGAGAATCTTCACAAGGTGTTAATGCTTTCATCATTCTCACTACAAAACCATCTAATGGCTCTAGTAGTGAAGATGAAGATGAAAAAGATGGTGAAGATCTTCAAGATGCTTTTAATAAGCTATATGAAGAAAGCATAGAGTTAGCAAAGGCTAACACCAAGCTTAAGAAGGAGAATAGAGAATTAGTGGAATTATTAAATCTTCTTGAAATTAATCAAAACTCTCCTAGAGATGTAGTAAAGGAGAATGAACTAACCAAGGAAAATATCAACCTTTTTGAAGAAAACAAAAAATTAAACGAAAAGATGAATTCCTTTGGAAGAAATTTAATTTGATCTAAATTCCACTAACTCGAAGGAGAAAGAAGACAAAAAAAATATAGTAGAGACAAATGCCAAACTTTTAAGAAAATCTCTTAAACTAGAAAATCAAGTTAAGAACTCAGAAGAATACAAGAGGACTTATCTTAACCTCTTTACCCAAGGCAACAAAAAATTTAAGAAAATGCTCATCAATGGTAAAAATAAAAAAATAAAAAATAAAAAAAGGTGATATGAGAGGGATGGGCTATGGATCTAGAGATTTTGTGCCAAACACACCCACTCATAGAAAATGTGTAAAAATTACCTCTATTAAAGGTAGAGAGAAGGCCAAGGCCAACTCAAATGCATAGTTGACTAGACCTAAGATCACCTACAAAGGAAGGGTCCAAGTTATATGCTAATAAAGGGAAAACAATATTAGAACCATCTTCTTCTAAGAAAACAAATTCCTTTTAGTAAAGGCAAGACAATCAATATAAAAGGAACAAAAAGAGAATCCAAAAAGAATATTAGCTTCAAACTTCAACATTTAAGAGTCCCCTTGTTGTATATACTATTGTAGGTTTGGTGGGACATATGAAGTTCGAATGTAGGAAGAGACTGGAGAAGAGAGTGAGGAAGACAATGAAGATAATGGATATAACGATGGAAACAATGATGAATGATCAAAATTTCTGTTTCTTATGTGTTGATACAGACTATTGATCATGTGGCTATGTATGGCATTGTCGTTACTGCTAAAATGCCAATCTTTTTGTAATGACTAGGTAATGAATTTTCATACAAATGAGAGGTTGTTTTATGTTGTATTATTTTATTGATAATTGCTTAGTTATGCTTAAATTAGAATACATTATAGAAAATGAGCTCAAATTGTATGATCTCTATTCTATGAGCAATCTTTCCCTTAGACAGTCTTTGAAATCAAGTAAATGAGGATATTGTAAAAACTATTACAAAATTCATAAGGAGACTATAAAGAAGCTTAGAATCATACCTCTAAATGATGGTGGAGTTGTATATTGAACAATTACTTTATATATATATATATATATATAACTGTACATTTGGAATATGCATTCACCTTGCTATGGACATTGCTGTAATTTTTGTTAATGTATTATGTTTCATAATGGACTTCTGCCCTTGTCAATTCTTGAAAAAGGCAGAGACATTGTATGATATAGGTAGGGGGGGAGTTGGATGTTGAAATGTTGAAATCTTTTGAGCTGAATATGATATATGCTAAATGAGCTGACATTGTTCATATATGAAATTTTTTTTGCTAAAATACCTATGATGAAATATATTGAATGTTCATTGATATATCTTTCGATGTAACTTGTATCACTCTTGAATTGTTAAAATCATTGATAAAGGAAGTGTTCAATATATGATACAGGCATGACAGGCTACAACACATTGAGTGGGAGTTGCCTAAGAGCCACCACAAGATCTTTAAATGTTATATTGTTAAGTATAAATGTAATTGTCAATTCTATGTCATAGTGCCAGTTATTAGATGGTCTATACTTAGGCTTATATGTGGTAATAAATGTAATAATGTAATTAGTCATGTAAATCAAGTTTGAAAGAAACTTCATGAGGAACATCTCAAAGACAAGAAAACCACAAACTCAAAAGACTCAAGTAGTCACATAACTAAAGAACTCAAGATGTCTCGAGAGCCAGCCTAAGTAAAGCCTAGCACCAACTAAGTACTTCAAAGGTTAAATCCTGGGTTCAAAATCCGTCTTCACCAATAATTACCTATAGAAAAAGTACTTCAAAGGTAAATCCAAGATAATGTTGGTAAGTGGTTCATGGTAGATTAAGCCTAATGACAATAGGATGGTTTAGAAAGAACTACCTGAGCCATAGAAAATGGCCTATCAAGCTTTGGGTTTAAAAGGACTTAAAGGAAAATAAAAAAGAAATTATAAGGTAGAAAATTGGACAATTGGACCGGTCCAAAAGTACTGGACTAATCCAAATACCTGAACCAATCCAAAATGGAGAGTGATCAATCCATAACATATCTTGGGATGTGCACAGAGCTAACAGCGGCAAAATGGACCGATCCATGTGTTCTTAGGAAAGTGTTCAAAGCTGATAGAAGCAATCTGGACCGGTCTAAAACATGTAAACTGATCCAAACATGTGGACAGATCTAAGTTGCTAGATGTGGAAAAAATTAAGCCAGGTTGCAAAATCAATGGACAATACTATTTGTCCGTTGGAGGGTTTTCAAGTGAAAATTTTTTCACACTTTATAAATAGAAACTACCTCCAATTGAACCCTAATGAAGAAGAGAAAGTTCTCTTACATTCTATTAAGTTATATTGTTCTTATTTAGGTTTCTAAGTACTACTTTACTGCAACATATTGGTAAATCATTATCAACTTGTGAGAGTGTATTGAGCACGATTCAAGAGAATTAAAACTCTTGAAAATCTTCTATTAATTGAATTGTGTATTAGGGTTTTTTTACCTTTGGAAACCAAGAAAGCTCTAAAAGAGACTTTGAGTCAAATAGTTACATCTTAAAGAGTTCCATATAAGAGTGCCAACTTCTTTAAGAGGAATTGTTGTTGTACACAATAGTCATAACTACTTACAAGGAGGCCAATCATCAAAAGAAAAGTATTTCACTTCTTTGTTTGAAAAGCTCTTGCCAAAAACACCAAGAGTTGGTTTTGATACTTCTTTCGGAGTCACTAGAAGTGCGAAAATCTTCCATCAGAGTCACTAGAAGTACGTTCGCCTGAGTCACTGGACATGTGGATCTTGCAAGGTGATTTCTCATGGAACTTGTAAGGTTTTTTTTTTGTGATTTTTTCTGTATAGGTTAAGCATAATCTAGAAATAAAATCATTAGGTCAGTGAGGATATTTTGAAAGTGGATGTAAACCCAGAGTGCCAAACCACTCTAAATTTCTTGTACATTATGTGATTGTGTGTGTTTGATTTATTGTTTGACTACCTTGATCATTGTAATTGCAAAAAATAGTTGATAATATATATTGCATTATTTGATACAACTAGGCCTTACAATTTAGTAAAGAATTATTAAAGTTTGTCTTATTGCAATTACAAGCCAATTGGTTACCTAAACAGTTCTAATCATGTGCATTCTTTGAATAAGAGTTAAGATTAAACTTTGTGTGTGTGTGAATATTATCAACCCTATTCCAACTTTGCTATAGTGCATGATGGAACCTCGTGGTCTATGATGGTAATCCTTGTGCTTGTCTCCATACATAATTTAGTTAGTACAACAATTGTGTGTGTGTGTGTGTGTATTGTTGTGTGGGGTGGATTAATTAAATCAATTTAAAATAAACCATTAAACTTAATAATTAAAAAAAGGATCCTATTCACCCCCTTGTAGGATCATCCGAGGCAACTATCTAGAATTTCATAATAAGCATTAGGATTACAGAAACTTGATGAGATGAAGTAGGTAACAACATAAATGTGGATGATTTGGGGTGCCTGACACTTTCTTAAATCATAAAGGAATCCTCAACTCCCCCTTATTGTAACACCAAATTTTGAGCCGTACAAGGCAAAATTTGTTGAACAAATTAGCTGTTTTAAAGGCTAGTTTATTATTTTATGAGTGGGGACTAAAACTCCAAGTCTGATAGACTTGTTAATTACAGCCGTTTGATACAACCAACCTCATTAACTTTAAGTTTCTCAACTTATATTATAAAATAGAGTTATAGAAACGTAAAGAAGAAAAAGGGATTGAAGAGAAGGTGATATTCTTTTATAAATATACGTGATTACACTGTTCATGCACCAACAAATTTACCTATCCATGACTTAATTCGTCATTAAGTTTCCTATGATATCTTCCTTGGAGAGATCGCAGAGGTATTATAAACGTGCTCTTTTCTCTTTTGGAAGAGAGGCAACTTATGGACTTTTCAAGGGATGGGTGCAACTTGCTTAGCTTTTGAATGTGCTTACGATGGATCTTCAAACTTTCAGAACTTCTTCTACTTCTCTATATATCTGTCTTGTGTCAACTGTTAAAGAAAGACTCTGTCTCCTTTATGGCATTTTTGTTGGAGTGGGATTCTCCAAATCTTTATCCCAAAGATATAGATGATTCTTCTATGCGAGAATCCACCCTCTTCTATCTTCTAGGTAGTTAGGGAACTCATAAGAGTTGTCGCTATCCAAAATAACCATCATCGAAGAAAATAGAGTTGAATTTCAGTTTTTGGTTTCCGCAGTGTCTGAATGTGAACAATGCATTTGTGCACATTTTAGTGATGGAGATGAGTGGGCGAATGAGATTATGATCCTCTATTCTCTGAGACTAAAGTGGGAAAATGGGATATTATTTTTCCATTTGCACACACTATTCCGGTTTCTACAGTTGTCCCCTCGAAAAATGCGCTACGAGTGTAAAGAAAGATATTGCATTTTTTGAGGCCAAAATAATGGTCTTCAGTTACTCCTCTTGATATTCTTTCTTTATTAGTTCCCGAGACTTTTTAAATTCCTTATATTTTGACAAACATATCCTTACACGAGTATATAAGTCTTCTTCTTCTTCCTCAGTTCATATTTTCATAGCTCGTTCAGTAGAACTCTCTAAGGCATCAAAGTTTACATTCCTAGCTTTTGAAAGTGTGAATTCTTCTTCATTTTCTTTTCTTTCTTTCTTCTAGATGATCATCTGAGGTGTGATGAACTGCAAGAAATACCCATTTTCTTTTCCCTTGATCTTTTCTTCCTGAATTTGATTTCTTCTTGTACGAGGATGAGAGTCTTTGTGTAGCAAGAAGAATCCTTAATAAGTGTTTTGAAGTAGCTTCAAAATAGGAATCCAAAACCTTTAGCTTCCTTTCTCTTGTTTAGAATTCCGACTATCTTCTCTAGGGATGATCATCATCTTCTGCGGCTCATTTGGGGCCTCTTGGTTTATTCAGTGAGTTGTCTACTTGAGTGAGCTACAAATGAC
>JAOXJP010093132.1:0-28593 GCA_025762735.1 Platanus orientalis | reverse complement strand
GCTGGATGTATGGGTCGGTGACGGACGACGTGGTTACAGGCTACCGAATGCACAACCGTGGCTGGCGCTCGGTCTACTACATCACCAAGCGCGATACATTCCGCGGATCAGCTCCGATAAACCTCACTGATCGGCTCCATCAAGTGCTCCAGTGGGCGACGGGCTCCGTCGAGATCTTCTTCTCCCGCAACAACGCACTCCTGGCCACCTCTCGTATCAAGCTCCTCCAGCGCATGCCCTACATCAATGTGGGTGTGTACCCCTTCACTTCCATGTTCCTAATTGTGTACTGCTTCCTCCCAGCGCTCTCCCTTTTGTCCGGGCACTTCATCGTGTACTGCTCATCATAACCATCTGTCTCATTAGTCTGGCCATCTTGGAGGTGATGTGATCTGGTATAGGACTAGAGGAGTGGTGGAGGAATGAACAATTCTGGCTCATCTCTGGGACTATTTCTCACTTGGCTGCTGTGCTGCAAGGGCTACTCAAGGTGATTGCAGCGATTGAGATATCTTTCACATTGACATCCAAGTCGGGAGGAGACAACAATGACGACATCTATGCAGACTTATATCTGGTGAAGTGGACGTCGCTGATGATCCCCTCCTATCACCATTGCCATGGTTAACATAATTGCCATAGCTGTTACATTTTCAAGAACTACAACTCTACCCGTCAATGGAATAAGTTTATAGGCGGAGCTTTCTTTAGTTTCTGGGTGTTGGCTCATCTGTACCCATTCGCCAAGGGACACACGGGGAGGAGAGGGAAAACTCCCACAATTGTCTGGTCTGGTCTTATTGCAATTACTTTGTCCTTGATTTGGATTGCCGTTAGTCCACCAAAGGTGAGTACTGCACAGATTGCTTGATCGATCAGGAGGATGATTTCAGTTTCCCTAAGAGAACAGCGGGATGAAATGGAATTTTCCAGAATTTTAACTTCTAAAAGGGATAATTCTTTTTCTTTTGCGTTGGAGATGGGCTCTTGATATCTCGATGAAGCAAATAGAGGAAAGATGGTTTCAACTAGTAGTAGATTGGATGGTGAAGTTTCACCTTTTTTTCAGGCACAGGAGCCGCTGAGAGGACTAGCTTGAAGTTTCAAGTACTGGGTTTATGGACATTGATTTTAATTCTTTCCCTCTTCCCCCTATTAGGCTATGATGGACCAAGATGGTTTTTTTGAAGGTTTAGAAGGGATTGGCTGGATAAAGATTTCTTATTTATGGATGGAAGAACTGGAGGAAGAGGGGTGTTTGAATCATCTCAAGTTGACTCCTGACAAATGATACTTTGATAAATTATTGTGTAATTAATATAATAGGCTCCTTGACCCAAGTGTATTTACCAATACACTATTTTTATTAGGCAGTGTATCACACTTTGATTGGTACTGGCGTGATGTCTCCACTCTGAAGATGATTCAAACCCAAAGGGCTAAATATCCAGAGACGTCTTTGAATGTGAAATCTAATTAAATGTGTACTCTAGGGGTGAACTGTATTTTGCTGTTGATTTGAGTAGGGTCGTGGCATTAGACAGTTACTAGAAGATATATTCCCCCTACCCCTTCCCCTTCCCCTTTCCCTTCTTTTTTTTTTTCCTCCCCTTTTAAGCAGGCTCAGGACCCACAACTGACTGGTCCCACTCCCACCTAATAGATTGCCTACACCAAAACTCAGCATGAACGAATGGCTTTTAAGACCAAAACCTTTTCATCTAAAGGTAACACACACCCCCAATATTTAATAAAAACTAGATGATATGACTTTTTTTTAAAATGCTATGCTTAAACCTTATTGTGATTAAAAAAGAAAAAACTCTATACATTGGGTAACACACCAGCACTCCTCTGTTTTTAGAGGATTCATGGCATGTCAAGCCCAGGTAAGGTTCTTCATTGCACCGTAGTGTTGCATTAATGGGTGACAGTATGATACAAGAAGTTCAGTAAAAGCAACAGGAAGAATTGCTCAGACAAGTTTCGTATGCTACCAAATTTGAGACAATGTAAAATAAAGACAAATAGAACTCCAAGAAAAGGTTACTCTAGCTCACTGCCTCTGTTGGCTGTTTTCAAGCCTTTGTTTGCTACACAAATTTAGCATGAGGGTAAACTATATACACAAAACTAAGGGCACAGACTGGTTAGATAACCAAAAATCTTAACAAGTTGAAGGCCCCTGTAATAATAAAAATGTGGAAGAGCTAAGTAACCAAGTATTAGCTAGCCTATTAAAAAAAGGATATACTTTCCGTTTGGTCAAATGAGCTTCTGCAGTGGCTCCCAGCTGAAGAAACTTTTAACGTTGTCCAACTATGTTAAAATAGTTAAATCTAATCCAATAAAGGAAGCTTGAAAAGTTAAATTGTAAATATAGACATACCCAATCAGATTAGCATTGCTTGAAACCGATTAGCTCAGGGTAATTCATGCACTCAAACAGTAAAACTTGTATGCATGACTGAGCTTCATGCCTCGATGTATTCCATAAACTCTTCATTCTTCTTTCCACTAAGGTTAATTGCCCAGAGTGATCTCGAGACATAAGGGAAGGTGCCAACATCCCCACATCCTACATATCTGGTTGCTCAAAAGGCACACGTACAAACAATTGGCCATGCAGGGTGACCACGGCTGATGTCTGATGTGGATCAATTCTTGATGGTAAACTGATAACCTGGAAAATTGACCCACTTCTAATGTCATGCATGAGCGTTCACATGTCAAAGCTTTAAAATTGCAAAAAGTAGATCAACTGAACAAATGAATTGCTAATAGATACGTTTATTGTTAAGTGTATGCAAGCTAAATTTGAAGTGCTGTTCAATAGACTGAGGATCCGTTAAGGTCACAGCAAATTACCTACAAGACATATATGCCATAGCATGTAAAAATCAAATGACTAATTCGTAACATCGACATACATATTTTCTTTTTGAGCTGCAAGCCATATGATACAGTCCAAAATAAAACATATGAGACGATCAAGAGATCATTTAATCATCGACGCACTTTTATCATGTATCATGAGATATAATTAAGGACAATTTGATTAAAGTTTTCAATGAATTTTATGAGAGGGGGACACTGAGTAAAAGAATGAAATCTATCTATATAGTTCTTATTCCCAAAAAAGAGGGAGCTAGGGAATTGTCGGATTATTGACCCATTGGCTTGGAGTGTAGCCTTTATAAAATAATCTCGAAAGTATTGTCTATTAGACCGAGGAAGGTAATGGGAGATGTTGTATATTGTAGCCAAAGTGCATTTTTAAAGGGAGGACAGATCACGGATAGCTTTTTGATTGCAAATGAATGGGTTGTTTTTTAAAAAAAAGTCAAGATTGCCCGGAGTGGTGTGTAAGCTTGATATGGAAAGCTTATGATAGGGAAGAGTGGTACTTTCTTTTTTGGGCATTATCAAAGAAAGGGTTTGGGGAGCGATGGATTAGATGGATGCAGGGTTGTGTTCAATGTCATTTTTTCTCCATCCTGTTAAATGGCATGTCGAAAAGTTCTTTTAAGTCTTCTCGAGGGCTGCAGCAAGGAAACCCATTATCATCTTTCCTATTTTCTATTGTTACTGATGGTCTAAGTGCACTGTCGTTGAAAGAAGAAAAGGCCAATCTAATAAGGAGGTATATGGTGGGAAATAGTAGTCAAACGATATCTCACTTGCAATTTGTAGATGATACTATCTGTTTTCTTGATGCAGATGAAAATGCTATTGGAAATTTTGGAATATGCCTAAAAATATTTGAACTCATCTAGTTGGAATTAATGTGGATGAACCACATTTAGTGGAGTCGGCAAGTGTAATTGGTTGTAAGGTAGATGTGTAGCCTATAAAATACTTGGGTGTTCCGTTGGGAGGCAGACCTCGATCTATATCTTTTTGGGATCCAATTGTGGAGGTTTCAAGAAAACTTGCATGTTGGAAGAAATCCTATATTTCTTTGGGAGGGAGAATCGCGTTGATCTAGACGGCTCTGAATAATGTACCAGTTTTTATTGTCCCTTTTTAAGATGCCGGCTAAAGTGGCAAAGGTGATTGAGAAATATCAAAAGATTTCCTTTGGGAAGGAAATGGGGCAAAGAAAAATCATCTTCTAAGATGGGATGAGGTGTCAAGGTCAAAGGACAACAGGGGGTTGGGGATTGGGAGATTGAAGGAAAAAACACTTGACTTGGCTAGGAAAATGGCTTTGGAGATTTGGGGTGGAGAGGAATCCACTTTGGCAATCCATCATAATTGGAAGATATGGACTAGATGCAAATGGATGGGACTGTCGCCAAAACATTTCTTCTTCCCATTCTTTGATGTGGAAACACATCATTCAAATTGCTCCACTCTTTTACCCTAGTATTCATTTTGGCCTTGGTTGTGGTTGCCGAATCCGATTTTGGAGAGATCTATGGTGGGGGGACCAAATTTCGGAGATGGTTTTCCCAAGATTCTTTCGTCTAAGAAAGAATCATGTGTTGCTGATATTCTCTCTTCATTGTCCAGATTGTCACGGAATCTGTCTTTTTCCAGTGCCCTATTAGATAGAGAGGGTCCAATGGCTGCCAATTTGATGGAATTGGTAAAAGATGTTTTTGTTTCCTCGAATGACCCACATGTCCGCATATGGTCTCCTATGTCTACAGGTAATTTCTCGTTAAGTCTTTCTTTTCCATTCTTATATCTGGTCCCCTCACCAGAAATTTGTTCCCAGTTAGAAAAGTTTGGAATACTAAGGCTCCTCCTAAGATGCAGACTTTCTCATGGTTAGCATGTTTAAATCGTCTCAACACCTTAGATATGTTACAAAGAAGACACCCAAATATGTGTTTATCCCCTTCTATGCTTTGCATGTGTGGTATGGATGGGAAGACAAGTAGTCATCTTCTCTTACATTGTGCATTTGCAAGGAGTATTTGGAATCGTTTTATTGAAGGGCTAAATGTCACATGGGTTATGCCCGAGAGTTACATGAGTCTTATCTCATGTTGGGGAGGCGCGGCTGTATCAATGAATGATTTTGTGAGGGATTGGAGGTTAGGACTATTATCACCAAGATTGGTATCATCAAGCTATGCTAAGAGTTGGGCCCCTCCTTTAAGTTGTTTTGTAAAGCTAAATTTCGATGGTTCGGCAAGGGGAAATCCAGAGCCAGCAGGATTTGGAGGCATTATCTGTGATGAAACCAGTTTTGTATTGTGATCCTGTGGGAATAGGCTATTCAACTAATGCTGAATTAATGGCCCTTCTGTTTGGGTTGAGGGAGCTTAAGGCGATGGGAAGGAGTGGATGTTTGGTTGAAGGTGACTCCAAGGTGGTAGTGAGTTGGGCTCTTGGTCATCGTGTAGGGTCATGGCATCCTCTCCATCTGATTCAGGAAGTTAGATCTTTAATCCAGGAATTGGGTGTATCCTTATGTCATGTTACGAGGGACTAAAATGAGGGAGCTGATAGTTTGGCTAAAAGTGGGGTAGATTTGGATGCATTCTTTAGAAATGATAGGATGCCAGAGGGGTAGTGGTTAAAGCCAAACAAGTGGTTTTCTCTGTTGTACATTATTGTTTTTTCCCTATTCTATAAAATTCAGTTATTCTTAAATAAATAAATAAAGAAGAGATCATTTAATAACGTCAGCAGTTCACATAGATGTCCTAGGTGGTTTAAAAATCGATGGCCATCCCCTTTGTGTTTCCCTATATTCCAATTCTGTTGTAGACCATCCTTACAATCTATCCCGTGGGAACTTTATATTTCCTCAATCCTTCTAAACGAGAATAAAGACAAACCTTTTTAAAGGGAGTGACACCCCAAGGATTATCAGGCTGCTCGGGCTCACCAGATATAACCAAGCGTCCAGCTGGATCTGACTGAACATGTACCTGAACTCACAAAAGAACAAAGTACTAAATTATATCTGCTGAAACTGAGTACACTGTGCTTTGGTCATGGTAAACAACAGATGTTGAATTCATGGACCCTATGATTCAGTAAAATTATACATCAAAAGTTCATTTTAAAATAGTACTTTCTCTTTTTTTTCTTTTCTTCTTTTCACAACTCTATTTGAAATGGGATGTATGACAACACAATCCAATGCCTTATGGTTATATACTCCTACTCAATTACCCAAAACTAGCCTGCGTTGCTTGGACACAGGTGCAAGTGCCAGAATCTGACAAATACTGTGGAAATTGATAGTCTGTAAAAAAGGATTGAGATTTGTGGATTTGGCAGTATATTTAACTGAAAAAATATATAAATTAACTCTACATAGTAAAGATTAAAGATTACAGTGGACTATGTAATGGGATATCTTGTGAATCGGATAAACATAACAATAGACAGTAACCATAACTAAGAGGAGTTTTATGTTTTTTAAACTTCATACTTATTTGCTATTGAAAAAAGTACAACTAATACATAGCATATGGTATCTTAAGCCGCACAAGTACAGGGGTTAAAGGGGGGAAAGCAAAGTGTTGGATCCAAATCCAGTGGAAGTGCTGAAATGTAATGAGTATGTGTGTGTGTGTGTGTGTGTGTGTGAGAGAGAGAGAGAGAGAGAGATTTCAAGAAAACTTGCGAGTACCTCCTCACGCAGAAGCCCAGGAACTAAAGCATAGACCTCAAAAGAATCTTTCTGTAGACACAGGCACAATATGCACAATCTAATAAGAACTTTTTTTGGTTAATATTCTAATTAGAACTTGATCAGAAGAAATAGTGTATGGGGTCCCAGATTAGCTTACAGTTGTCCGAACATTGATCTTCACCCAATCAGCAGAGGGTCCAACATCAACAACCATGTTATCCTTTCTGGCAGAAGAAATCAAATTCAGTTCCAGCTTCAATTCCAAGGAATATTCTACTTTGGAAACTCGAGAATAAGAAAGTTGGGTTTTCTCTTTTGGTTTTCACCATCTCCTTTATTTCCCCATCTTCCTTTTAGTTTCCAGTTTGTCAAAAAGTGCAGTTAGATGGCCTCCTTTCAGAGGATGTAGTAAAATAATAATGGAATGAGAGTTCTTTGGTACAATGTTCTTAATATCCTTCTTCATGTACTGGCCATAGAAAGAGAATCCAATTTTGGTGGGTTTGAAGCTTCAAAGGAGCATGTCACACAAAATCCACATGATAAAAAAAAAGGGTGGGCCAAATAATAATATGCTGTGGAAATTCAGTTAAAAAAGCCATTCTCAGTGACAAGAAAAAAGGTCATATCAATTTACCACCAAAAAGAAATATCAGTATTCCACCAATCAATTACTCACCACAGGGAAAAAAAAGTAATCAAATAGAGAACCAACAAAGGGATAGGGGGGATCTTACTGTGGTTTCACAACTTTAGGACGTGCAGCTTTGACAGCACGCTCCAGGTTAGATGGTTTTTTACGCTTAAGTACACCTGGGTCAGATAAAACAAATTTCAGACTGAGAAACCATGCTGACAGCTAATACTGTTAGGAATACTTTTCTGAATGATTCTGCAAAGCAGCCATACCAGCACTTTTAAGCTGTTTTTCACGCTTTGGCATAGAAACAGAGTTCTTATCCTACATAACAAAAAAGATTGCGGTGATGAATGGATATCATGAGGATGGGGGGGCAACCCAAAATATACCACAATAACAACTTCAGAGTATAATATCAACCTCCACAGACCTTAATAATTGGGTCACCAACTTCGCCATTACCAAGAAGACGCTGGGAGTGCCATCCTTGCATAGCACGAGCTGCAGCATCCCTTCGTGCCCTACCTGAGCCAGATGCTTGGTTACCCCCAGCCTGCTGACAGAAACTTTGGTAAGGATCATAGATCTTGACCAGAATTCAATTTATTTATAAATAACCAAATTTTATTAGAAAGAATATGCAAAGTACAAGAAAAACCAAAATCCAAAAGAAGAGCAATAGGCTACGAAAAATACAAAATAAAGCAAAAAGAACTACAACGTAATGCTCAACCAACAAGACAGATAAGACCTAAAACCCCATGTTTGGCTAACTCATTAGCAAGAGAGTTAACAGACATCTGCACAAGATGTTCATGGAAGAGGCAGAAGACTGTATCTGCTTAATAAGTTGAGAAAGCCTCCAGGAACCACGAACACCCTGATAAGCCAGCCTGCAACAATGAAAAATGTCCCCTCCAATACAAGGCTCTCAAAGCCCATTATGATGCAGCATGCATGTAGGTAGGTAATTTGTGTGTGATACGAGATTAACCATAAAATATTATGAATGATATGACACTATAACCTAGATTCCTACTAGCACCAAAAGTAAGCAAATTCGGTAGTTTTCCAGTTAAGTAGATGTGCAATAAAAGAGTTAGGGTATATAAAGTAAAAGACATAAACGAAACCTAATTAATATGCTCAAATAACCAACTAAAATTAGGGAACAACTAGGAACATGCTTGCTGTCCAAAAAATCTGAGCATATAAAAGTACTCAATAAAGTGTTCCAAACAATAAAATTAATGTAAAAAATGACGAATATGATAAAGGGCTGAATTAAATCACTTTAGAGAGTTAGTGGACTATTTCCAAAGGATTGGAAAGCCTCTAGATGCTGTCCAAACAGAAAATCCAACAAGCATGCATCTTAGGAAATTTATCAAACATGTTGTGTGCACGTAATTTCAAGTGTCTTAAATAATGAAACTAGGGAAACCAAAACATGAGGTTTTATGAGGGATCAAAGAGGGTCATGATGTTTAATCAATATTCAGAAATAGGGGATGTAGGTACTAAAAATTACCCAGAAAATTAATCCAATAGCCACCAAAGTATGCCAACACATTCACTAGAATACCATTCAATTAGGGATTTAAAAGAGTGTTGAAATTAAAAGGATAGCACCTGATTTTGGTGTTGATAGAACACTTGATGTCTTCTAGCAATGCCTTCAGTGGAATCCAAGCTCAAAACATACAAAACACCTTGATTTGTTGAAGTCCCAAATCAGCCCAGATTTGTAGGGTGTGCCGCCACGTAGGGAATCCATTTGGGATTTCCTAGGTCTGATTTTTTTTTTCTTCAAATCTTCTCTTTCTCTAGTGGTGTTGCCCAAGCATGTAGAATGTCTTGGAATCTTCGAATCAACGCAAAACATCTTCCCTAACAGCTAGTAGATAACTTCTAGACTTGAAAAATTTTCCAACAAACAATAACCTAGGGAAAACAATAAAAATAAGGAGAGGAAGAATGATAAGCCTTTTAACCCAAAGGGAAGGAGCTGGTTTCCACCACCACTATTCAACTTGGAAGATCCAAGTCTATTTCATGGGAACCAGGAGAGAAAAACTTTATAATTTAAATTTTCATTGCATAAGAAAATAAGAGACGTGGGTTAACTTTTATAGAGCTTCCCACGGCCAAGGTTTACACAAATAAGGTCCTTTGGACCAAAATACCCCTAAACATATAAAAGTATATCAAAATATACCCCTAACACAAATAAAAGACATAAAAATCCCCCTTCAAACAATTCTAGACAAAAATATCATCACATGTGTACCCCCTACAAAGTGACATAAATAAAAGTATAACAACTAACTACACCACTAAGAAAATCTTAAACATCATGACTAAGATCGCCAGGGTCTGGAATAACATGTAAGCCCCCTACTGAAACCAAAGTAATGGTCCAGCTCTCCTGTGGCGTCTCTGGTAACTGGTAAATCTGAAAAGCACCTCTGGACTTGATGCCCTCATCACATTATAACAGGCAACCTGAGACCATGGACAAGAACTGGAGTCTTGGTATAAACGAAGTCATCAACATCAATAGGACCAAAAAAGGAGATTATTACGATACATGAGTTATCCCTGAATGTACCGCCCCCCAACACGAAATTGTCCAAGATTGCCAAGGAAAACCCATCAAAGTTAGATTCAAAAGAGTTTGCAATTGGGAAGATCAATTTGAGATGATCATCAAAGAATAAGTAGAAGACTGGACAATGAGGGACCTATCTTTTACAATGGAAACCATTGCCAAACCTTGAAACAACTGACCATAAATCTTTTTAAAACCTACTGGACTCTAAGCTTGGCTTGTACATTGCACTATCAAATAGACACAAAGAGTACAAGAAAGGGAGCTCATGGTTGTCAACATTCACAACACCCATAACACAATCATATAGGGGAGTATTGGTTTCATTAAGATCATTGGCACCTATTTGTTGCTCAAGCAACATTATTTGTACACCAATAGCTTGCAAAACCCATAATGACAACACATGATTCACCACCATTAATCCAACATATCATGGTTTTCAAAGCGTTATGGTGGCAACTAAGAAGTGTATCCATATATAACAGCGAAGTCATGACATTGCATAGGCAAGCAGATTCGCAATTCTAATAATATTTCATGCCCAGATAAAAAATGGATTTTATAAAGGACGCGACTTTCTGTAAAATATGCCCACTTGTAAATTTTCCTATACATAATTTTTTGAAATGGAAAAGATAAAATACAATAAGAGGAAAAAGAAAAAAAAAACAACAAGAAGATTACAAAGCACTCAACAACGAAGTCCCTCTAAACAACAAAAGCAACTCAACTCCCTCTTGGCTAAACCATCTGCAAACTTATTTGTCACCCTCAGGATATGAGAAAGGGAAACAACTTAAGGAGAGTCATAATCTCAATGCCAAGAATCCGGAGGCAAGACTAAACCCCATTGCACAACCACCTTAGAATCCCCCTCAACCAAACTGCCCTGAGCACCTAGCTCTTTAAGATTACATAGACCCATTAAAAGTGCAAAACACCCCTACCTTTGTAAAATCACAAAGACCTAAAAGACCACACATGCACGCACCACCCACACAATTTGCCCATTCCAACCCCTAAAGAGGCTACCAAAGCTAGCCGACCCTGGATTACCAAAAGAAGAACCGTCAAAATTGAGCTTCAAAAGCCTGATAGACAGGGAAACCCACACCAACCTAGGGATCTGCTATCCAAAAAAACAAGGGGAGTGAGTCTCACAAAACATCAGTGAGTCTCACAAAACATCATTTAGAAAAAAGCCTTGGAAATCCATGGATACCATCAACTAGAAAGCCACCTTAGAAAGAAGAGATTCAGCCACCTCCAAAGGCGATTTGCACCATAAAAAGTCGTTCAATTCTTTTCCTTCCAAATACCCTAACACACCCCATGAAAGATCCCTTTACAAAAAATAACACTCCATTGGAATTTAAAATCAACTAATCTACTAGGCATCACCCAAAATAATGCAACTTTAGACATACAATATGCCCAAATGACTGAAAAACTTACAATGAATCATGATGTGATCGCCTAATTCACCATCCATCATACAAGGCATAAATGTGAAGAAATAGAGCCATATATGGATGCCTTTTTTGCAATAAATCCACGGTGTTCATCCAACTAAGAGAAGCAATCCAATAAAATGCTTGAATTCAAAGAGGTTAAAAAATTTTATGAGAGAATAAATAGTTTTAGGTAGACTTATGAGATAAGATTACAAAGAAAAAATTAAATGACAAAAACATTGGAAGGCTCGAAAGACCAAAGTCCAAACCCGCCTATTGGGATCCTCACTTAGAATAAAGGCATCCCTTGGGAGATAAAGGTGGCTAGCCACAACATCAACATCTCTCTTAAATAGGTCTCTAGAAAAAGACAAATTCCTAAAAAAAAAAACAGATGGGGAATTAGTAATAATATCAAACACGAGAGAATCCTTATGAGAGGAGATACAAAATAAGTCTTGGAAAGAGCTTTAACAAGGGACTTTCACCCCACCAAAGATCTTTCCTAAAACTAAAATGATGACTATTGTCAATCACAAAATGAGTACGAGGAAGAAAAAAATGGAAGAATGCCAATGATTTACTTCCAAATCAAAGAAGATCTAGAGTTCACCAAGGAATTGGAATCCCACCCATTTGAGTCTAAACCATACTTGTTGAAAATAAAAGATTGCAATCTCCAAAGCCCTATTCCTTTCTCATATTTTACTAATACGAAGACTGCCTTCCATCTTAGGTTTACAAACCACTTTCCAATTCAGCCCCTCCTAAAGAAAATTAGGCTAGCATTCATATATTCTTATTACAAGTTTGGCAGGCATTTTAAACATGGACATATAATACACCTGAATATTGGCCAAAACCGTGTTGATTAAAGTAATTCTTCCCCCAAAGTGAAATATAAGACCTTTTCCAATAAGACAAATGTTTCTCCACTCTCTCTACCACCAGATCCCAAAAACTCGCATTATGATGACTTAAACCAAGGGGAAGGCCAAGATACTTTAAAGGCCAACCTTTCGCTTTGCACCCAAGCAACCCGGCAAATCTAAGAAGGTAATCCTCCTCCACATGAATTCCAGCAAAACAAGATTTACCCCAATTGATCTTCAACCCAGTAATAATTTTGAAATCTTTAAGGACAAACTTCAAATTCATAATACAACTCTCTTCTGGTTTTACAAATATGATCCTAACATCCGCAAATTGAAGATGGGATATGATACTATCATTTTCCATTTTGAATCACTAAACCAAATTAGTGTGGACAACATGGTTAAGCAGACAACTAAGAGAATCCATGATGCAGGACCAGCTTATCAATAGAATAGATTATACCTGCGGGTAATGGGCCCACTAGAAAGTAGGACAAGTGTCACTTTGATATAGGACCAAAACAGCACTTTGAAACCCACTTGAACACACGGTTGTAGACTCTAACAGGGTATAAAACCTAGAAATATTGGCTGGAATTTTAAGCTGAAGAACAAAGGGTATGGACTGGATAAATAAGGATTAGGTTTTTTTCGATAAGTAATAAGGATTAGGTTCCTGGATCAGCAGGGACAATGATCCTACTTCAGGAATTGATCAAAGGGAAAATAAGGGTTTACTGTGGTTGAACAGAGGTTGGTTTAAAGGTAAAATAGAGAGCACAAAGGCTGTAACAGGTTAATTAAAGGAGAAAACACATGCAATTTGGATTCTAAACAGGGACTGGTACAGCTAAGTTATAAGCCGTTAACGAAGAAGGCTATTTGGGTTCTAAACAGGGACTGGTATAGCTAAGTTGTTAGCCGATAACAGGGGTTTATAACAGTGGGTGTCTGGATTTAAAACAGCAGGGGTTGAATCTTTATTTAGGACTTTATAACAAGGACTAGTAGGACTTAAAGGAAGAGCTTTAATAGGGATTTAAAGGTCTGAGCTTTCAGAGCTACGATCTGATCAGATTTCAGATCAAGAATAAGTCTTGAAACAGATGGGAATTTTATCCTTAAGGCTGCCACAGGGTTTACCCGTGGGAGATCTCAGTTTTAATCCACAAATCTGTAAGAGAAAACATCACCAGGTCTGCAGCAAGGAAGAATTCTGAGAGAAGAATATATTTTCTGGTCTGCAACTTAAAGGGGGTGATCTGCAACAGTTATCAATATGAAGAGAAGGTGTTCTCTTTAAAGAAAATAACAAGGAAATCATTGGAGGAGATGTCGCTGTTCAAAAGATAACGTTGCTGGAAAAAAATAACCTAATCCTAGACACTTTAGGACTCTTATTCTTATCTCTAAAATCCTAACCAACTCTATCTCTAAAGATGAGATAAGGTTATCTTATCTTTTGTATAAACTTTCAATTAAAATAAAATACTAATAAAAATAAGATTTCTAAATGCCCCAAACTCTTCACACGACCAGGATTTTTTCAACCACCATATTTCAAAATCATGTGGCACATATGGGAGCCACCCAATTGTCATGTGGGCCCACATGAGATCCCATGTCCACATCAATCCACCACCAAAGAGAAAAGAAAAGGAGATTAAGGGATCCCCTACCACAGCCCCCTAGTCACTCCAAAAAAGCATTTTGGAGTACCATAAATTAACACAGAAAAAAAAAAAGGACACTCTACGTAACCCATCATCCAAATAATCCACCTCGAATTAAAACCTTTCTTTCTATGAACCCATTAAAGAAAACCCCAGTCCACACAATCATATGCCTTTTCCAAATCAAGTTTCTAGGCGAGGCACGAACTTACCATTCTTCACCACGTATCCACATATTCATTAGCTACAAGAATACCATCCGTAACTGGTCAAACCTTGATAAAAGCACCCTCAGAATGAGAATTAATGTCATTCATAATCAATTTCAACCTAATAGAAAGAACTTTGAAGAAAATTTTGTACATACCACCTTTGTCCATACTACCCACAAAGCTAATCGAATGAAAATCAGATAACTAACAAGCACCATCATTTTTGAAATCAAAGCAATGAAAGTCGCCTTAACCCCATTGTTAAAAATCTCCCTCTGATAAAACTCATCGAAAACCTTGAGCAGATCTACTCTGATTATTTCCCAACACACCTAATAGAAACAGTTAGAAAAGCCATCTAACCCAAGGGACTTATCCTTTGCCAAGCTAAAAAATGCATCTTCTATGTATTAGGCTTCTAGAAGCCTTGCCTTCTCATTTGAAAGACAAGAGTCAAAAAGACCACCAACCCAAGGCCTCCTCACACCCTCACTAGAATTCAACATCTCAAAAAATCAAGAAGCTTTATTAGCCATTCTTTCAATTTTTTTTTTGTTTTTTTGAGAGAAATAGGAATCAAATTCTATTGAAAAGGGAAAGGAAAAAGAAAAAAACAACATCACCAAGCTAGTGAAGAAGGAAAGTTAAAAACAAAAAAAAAGCCACCAGAACGGATAAATTACAACTCCTCACACCTAAAAATCTCCCACTCCCTTTCATCCAAAATCCCGCTTGAAGCCTTGAACAGAAATCCAATCGTACAAGGATCTATAAATAGAAAGGGACAACTCCACCTGATTCTTCTGCTTACCCTCAAAGATCCTAGCATTTTTTTTTCCACAAATGCCAACAAATCGCACCTAGAAGAACCGATCAAATAGCCAAGGGAAAATCCTCCAAATCAGAAATCCACCAACCTGAGATCAACTCATAGAAGAGATTATGAAAAATCCAAAAAACCCAAAAATGAACGAGAAAGAAAGCCTAAATTGCGTTCGCCATAGCACAATGAATAAACAGATGGTTTACAAACTCCTCCTCCCTCAAGCAGAGGCAACACATTTGCCAAATTCCAACCTCTACTTTGCAAATGATCTAAAGTGAAAATTTTATCCAAAAAAATAGTCCAAAGGAAAAAAACAACTTTCAAAGGAAACCCGGAATTCCAAATGGTCTTGTGGGGACCATTTATCAATGTTAAGCTTTGTAATTGGATTCTTCATTTTCCTTCCATTCATGATTTTATAGAAAATTTTTGTATTCCCATCCCTCTATTGAGACCATTTATATTTAGATTTCTGACACCAGAAAATCTCTTCATATCTTAGAATAACCTCCATATCCACCATACAGGATTTCCTTAGCTTTAATATCATCGGACTGTATCAGAGACTCTTCAATAGTTTTATCAATATTATGAACTTCCTTCCAAATAATGTCCTTGTTAGCATCCAGCCTCCCAACCACCAATTTATTCCACCAGTCAATAAGCTTCTTCTTTACATATTGTAGCTTGCTCATAAATTTAAAACCTTCTTTAACCCCAACCTGGAGTTCCTTCCATGCATCCACATTTCTTATATATAATAATTCTTTACTCATAAAAAAAATGGAGAAAAAAGAGATTATTTAGCCAAACCCAAATAGTTGGAATGATGCTTGCAGGATAACAATATAAGACCCAGGTTTTTAAATGACTCCTCCAAGGAGTCTAGATAGATACCTCATATGTGGAAGTTCAAAATGTAGTCCAAAAGGGTTTACAATCTTTTGCCACTTCACCATCTCCTTGTGTGTTGAGTTTCAAACCAGTGGCCTTCCAATACATTGAAGAGTGGCTCGTTTCTCACCACTTATTTTATTTTATTTTTTGTTTGAAAAAAGAAGAGAATTCAACATATGTCATTTATAGAAGATAAGTCCAGTACACGATAGGTATGGGTGTGAAATGGACAGGGTACTGTACACAGGACCAACCCAGATAGTCGCTTGTCTAATGGACCATCTATAATCTCTTGATTGTAAAGTAATCAACTTATGGCTTAACATAATCTAAACCAATGCAACAAGGTCAAAATTTCAGGACATACATAACAGGCACATCAAACGACGTTGATAAAATACATATATTGCCTGCACAACCAAAAATTCATAAGGAAAAAAGAAACTAAATTTACCCCCCTTTTTACAAGTGAAATTTACCTGATTTTCAACACTTATATTCTCTGTGAGCGGAGAAACAGGGACACAGAGCTCACCACCATGCATTTTATGCCTTTCATAGTCAAGAAGTGCCTGTAGAAAGTGAATGATCAGATATTTAAAGACATAAACGCAAATGGATGCAGTATAATGATGAAAAAATTAGACAAAAAAATAAAGATAAAGCAACCACGGTAAAGCAAAGCACTACAAAGAGTGTCTAAAATAGTGTCAAGATTCTTTTACAACAGATTCATATAAATTGAAGGGGAAAAAACACATCCATCAACAAAAAAATAAGAACCTATATCCATTTTGGATTAACAGTAAAAAGGAGCACCAAACCTTATTTTGGCAGAATATCTAATGCAGTCATTACAGGTGAATTAGAATTTATTTATTTTTTCGATGAGAAAAAGAATTTCATTAACAAAAAGAAAAACAGAGAGGGGGAGGGGATAGGGCATCCACCTCACAAAACAAGGACAGAAAAAAAAAAAAAAAACAAAGAAAAGAGATCTACATCAGACCAATGGCAGCATGCCAATTCCTTAACCTCCTCTCTGATCATTATCACGCCCCTTGCACCTCTTAGCCCAAAAAAGCAGCAATTTTTTTGTTTTTTTATACACTCGGTAGGAAGGTTCAGCTGCATTCTCAAAGATTCTATTATTCCTTTCTCTCCAAACTGACCAACAGACCGATGTGGGAACCATGCACCAGATCTCCTTACCTTTGGCATTAAGAACCGAGGTACGCCAACCACCCAGGGTACTAAAAACATCTGAGGACATCACCCAAGTAGCCCAAAACTTGCACCATAGCATTCCACACCTCCGAAGCAAAGGGACAGTGAATTAAGGTATGCGAGATTGACTCCCCACCACCACAACATGGTTAACAAATATTAGGTAAATACATCCCCTTTTGAATAAGAACATCCAAAGTAGAGATTCTACCCAAGGAAGCTGTCCAGATGAAGAATTGAACCTTCAATGGAACCGAATGATTCCAAATTTCCTTCCACAAAATGCTAATATCCCTAGAAGTTTCAAGGAAGAGGTAACAAGACTTCACAGAAAAGCTAACACGGCAGTAAAGGTCCAAATTCTTTGATCAGGTTGGTCCGAATAAGTAGCCATAATGGATAGCCTTTCCAACAAGTCGTATAAAGAGGGAAGCTCCCAATCAAAGACATCTCTCCTAAGCATCGGACTCCACAGGTGAATTAGAGTTTTTGGAGCTACTTACCAAGGTGCAAGGACAAGTCATGTATGGTTATAGATCTAAATCTTATATGAGGGAAAAAAAAAAACTTCATTCCTTAATCCTTTGGATATAGTGGTGTGATTATATTTATTAAGACAAAGTTGGAACGAATGGAGAGGGACATTGTGAGAAGGCCTATGCCACTTTTCCAATGTGGGTTGGGTGATGCTACCTTCCATTGGGGCTGCTGGCGGAATTGTGTTGTTCTGGAACAAAGACATGGTGGATGATGAAGATACCTGGGTGGACACCTATTCAGTTTCGTAGGTGGCTGGCCTGTCAAGTGAAAATCAGTGGTGGGTTATAACGGGGGTGTATGGCCCTTTTTCGGGTAGCCGTCTAGAAAATTTTCTGGCTGAACTACAATCCATTAGAAATAGAAGAGATCTCCCTTGGTGCATTGGAGGGGATTTCAATGAAGTAATGTACATGGAGGAGCAGAGCCGAACAGTTCAAAGGACAAGGGGAATGGACGAATTTTGTAAGTTCGTGGATGGTAATGAACTTATTAATCTCCCCATTTCAGGGGCTCGTTTCACATGGTTTAACCTCTAGGAGAGGGCTTCTTTGAGTAAACTAGACAGATTCATAGCTTCTTTAGATTGGGAGGAGTATTTTTTTCCGTGTCTGTGTATGCTCTTCCAAGAGTGGGGTCAGACCATACCCCTATTATATTGAAGAATAGGGAAACTTGTGGTTAATAGGGGTTACATCCTTTCAAATTTCAGAATGTGTGGCTTCTTCATCCTGGTTTTGTCGAATTAGTTAAGGGGTGGTGGAATGATATCAAGGTGGAAGACACTCCAGGTCAGCGATTTAGATTGAAGCTAAAGGGGCTAAGGGATATTTTAAGAACTTGGAATAAGGAGGTTTTTGGGGATATTGAGAGGAAAAAGAAATTATATCAGGACAACATCTTCTACTGAGATAGAATGGAAGAAGATGATAGCCTTGATTTGAGTGAGATGGCTACTCGTCAGGAGGCTCAGAGGGATCTCAAGAGGGTCCTTGAGATGAAAGAGATTATGTGGGGTCAAAAATCCAGAGTGCAATGGTTGAAGGAAGGTGACCGCAACACCAAGTTCTTTCATAGGATGGCGTTAGCAAGGAGAGCCATGAATCATATTTACTATCTTCGTGATGGAGAAGATGTTATTGATAGTATTGATGATATGTAGACCTATATGGAGGGATATTTCAGAGCTTTATTTCGAGAAGATAGACCCCAAAGACCGAAATTGGATGGTATGCAGTTCCCTCAGCTGGGAGATGGTCAAGCGGAATGGCTAGAGAAACCTTTCGAGGAAGAAGAAGTTAAAAGGGCAGTGTGGTTTCTTGATGGGGACAAAGCGCCAGGGTCGGATGGCTTTACTATCGTTTTTTATAAATCTTGTTGAGAGGTAATCAAAGGGGAGTTAATGATGGTGTTCCATGAGTTCCATGAGAAGTTCTTCCTGATAAGGGAAGTAATGCCACTTATATTGCCCCTATCCCGAAAAAGGAGGGAGCGGATCGGTTGTCGGATTTCAGACCGGTGAGTCTAATAGGGAGTACGTATAAAATATTATCTAAGTGCTTGGCGGTGCGTCTTAAAGAAGTGCTTTCAGGTTTGATTCCGCGGGAGCAAGGGGCGTTCCTTTAAGGGTGAACCATGGTGGATGGGGTTTTATGTGCAAACGAGTTAATTGATGCTCAGATCCGTTAGGGTAGACCAAGGATAATGTGCAAGTTAGATCTAGAGAAAGCTTATGACCATGTGAATTGGAATTTCCTCATATATGTGATGTAGAAATGCGGGTTTGGGGTGAAATGGAGAATGTGGATTTGGAAGTGTGTTAGCTTGGCTTCTTTTTCAGTCTTGTTGAATGGGGTTCCAAAGGGGTATTTTGGGTGTAGCAGAGGCATCAGACAAGGAGACCCATCATCTCCTCTCTTATTCCTGTTGGCGGCAGGAGCGTTGGGGGGTTATGCTTGATAGGGCTGCATCAGTGGATATGTTTAAAGGATTCTGCTCTAGTGATGGTGTTTTGTCAGTGACCCACCTGTAGTTAGCCGACGACACTATTATTTTTCGTGATAACTCGCAAAGACAGATTCGGCTATTAAGATGTATATTGCGATGTTTTGAAGTGGTTTTTGGCCTTAAACTAAACTTGGGTAAAAGCACCTTGTTTCCTATTGGGGAGGTTCCTAACCTGGATCAACTTGTAGCAGATTTGGAATGCATGCAAGGAATACTCCTATCCTTTTACCTGGGTCTTCCTATTGGGGCGACATACAAACAGAAGGAGGTTTGGTATCCATTGATGGATAGGATGAAGAAGAGGCTACCTGGTTGGAAGACGCACTACTTGTCAAAAGGAGGTAGGCTCACTCTGGTGAAGGCGTCTCTAGCAAGCATTCCAATTCATTATTTATCTATTTTGGTGATCCCAAAAACAATTTGCTCTTCCTTGGAAAAGATCCAGAGAGATTTTTTGTGAAGGAAAGGGGATGATGGTGGGGGGATGCACTTGGTTGCTTAGGAGAAGGTTTGTATGCCAAACGAGAAAGGGGGAGCTGGGCTGAGACGTCTGGAATCCATGAACAAAGCTCTGTTGTACAAATGGCTTTGGAGATTTGGGACCAGAGGAGGAAAGTCTATGGAGGCAAGTGGTGGCTGCCAAGTTTGGCATTGTGGATGGTCAGGCCTCCCGATATCAAGCGGAACTTATGGGCAGAGTCTCTGGAGGGGTATAATGCAGTGTGCTTCCACATTTTGCAATGGGTTGACTTATGAGGTGGGTGATGGGAGAATAGTGCTTTTTTGGGAAGACACTTGATGTGAAAACCGGGCACTAAAACAGGACTATCCAGATTTATTTGAGCTGACAGTGGAGCCTAGGTCGCTGGTGGCAGAAAATTTCTCCATAAGTGGCAGGGAGATTGTTTGGAACCTGACCCTTAGAAGAAACTTGCATGATTGGGAGATTCCTAGGGTGATTGATCTTTTGGATCGCTTGTAGCAGACAAAAGTAGCCTGGAGTCGGTTGATTGACGGATTTGAAAGGCCTTCACTGGGGGTGAGTTCTCAATGAAGTCATGCTATGGGATGTTTGACATGTCTAATCAGCAGGTTGGTCCTTGGAAGGAAGTGTGGAACAATGAAACCCCCCCAAAGATCCAATTCTTCATGTGGAAGGTAGTGCTGGAGAAGATCTCTTCCATGGATAACCTCTGGAGAAAGGGATTTTATCTGCCTAGCATCTGTTTGTTTTGCTACCAAGATGCGGAGTCAATCAACCACTTGCTTCTTCATTGCCCT
The DNA here is from genome assembly GCA_025762735.1 of Platanus orientalis. Taxonomy (NCBI): domain Eukaryota; kingdom Viridiplantae; phylum Streptophyta; class Magnoliopsida; order Proteales; family Platanaceae; genus Platanus; species Platanus orientalis. The sequence continues at coordinate 7,749 of JAOXJP010093132.1, read as the reverse complement.
TTCGCTTGGGAGATATGGTATGAGGTTTCGAGGGATTTTCGAGCTACTTTTATTAGTTGGGTGGAGATCTTTGGCATATAATACATTTGGAAGGAGGCTGTGGATGGTGGTTCCAATGGCGGTGTGTGGGGCAATTTGGTTGGAAAGAAATAACCGAGTCTTTAAGGGCCGTTTAGAGCCAGCATGGCAGGTGTATAGGAGAGCTAAGGGCTATATCATGCTTTGGGCTAGGGGGTGTAAGGGTTATAAAGGTATCCCTAATGGGGACATTCACAGGCACTGGGAGAGAGTGATTGGGATGGCCGAGTTTTAGCAAGCTAGTCCTGTATCTGCGTTTGGTTTGAGGGTTCTCCCCTCTCTTTTTTCTCTTTCTGTTTTTCTTGTCTGGGATTTCTCGTCCCTTTGTTTATGCTTTTGCTTTTCTAATAAAATCTTTTCATTCATAAAAAAAAAAAAAAAAATTATTTATCAAAAAATTTAAAATAATCAATTTTTTCTAACATCAAAATGCTTTTGTATATTTTTCAACCAGTAATTCAACTTTTCCCTAATCTTCTATGCATTCCCATATTGCCACATCCATATTTGTACCAATTCAAACTATCAAGGCAGAGCATGACCCTATGTGATAATTTTTTTTTAGAGATTACCCTATGTGATCAAATGCTAGCCCAACATGTTCATGGGAGGCACCCTCCTAGTTTTACTCACCAACATCCAAGGATGTTTTGGTGAACTACATGCCATTGTGTATGTTCCCGCAATACCCTTTAGTGTTTATGTGCAGCACCCAAAGGAAGCTTGCTGGCTAGCATCCTTTAGGCTGTGCCTTTTTGTGCAGAAAGTTGCAACTTTTCATGGAAAGTTGTAAGATTTTCTTAAGACATATTTTCTTGGTGCTGTTTAGTTGCTGTTGGAAAGTTCCCTTTATATTTGTAATTTTCTTTTATCATCCATAAATATGACCATTGCTCTTTTTGTTGCAAGCCAGCAGAAAGTTTGGAAAAGTGAGTAATGGTCAAAATTTTCACTTCTATTCTAAATTTTATGGGCAACGAAATGGCTGTTAGAATCTACACTTCCTTTCCTTCACTTTCCTCCACTTTCGGCATAATCAGACAACCTACACATAAATGAGAGTGTATCTCTTCTGGTGTTAAATTTGCATAAATCAATAAATCATTCAGAAAGCTCTAACAGTAATATATATATATATATATATATATAAGGAAAAAACAACAGTGTAAGTTATACAGGGAAAAAAACAACAGTGTAAGTTCAAGATCAAAAATGTAAATGATGAGTGAGCTCAAGAAACCGCAATATAAAGTATACTCTCAAAATTCAAATATTCACCCCCACCCACAAACAATCAATGGATCCAGAAAAGAAATTTAAGGTATCTTAATGCCCCAAAAGAGAGTGAAGTAGATTATCATTCTTAACATCACCTTTTCATAGAAACATCGGAAAGACCAAGACACAGTAGTGCAAGTCCTGTGCAAGCAATATACTGGTAAGTAAAATATCCCTCAAAACAAATGAAACAAGCAGAACACCTAAGAGTTATTACAATCAAACAAGAAATAGGGCTCAAAATATGAAATAAGCCCTTTTGGGGGAATGAAAAACATTTGCTGTATTAAACAAAAGCATATCAGATTGAACACAGGTTTCATGTACCTAATATCCAATAATTAACAGAAATCTATATCAGAGTGACACTGAAAAGGGCGTAACTATATATATATATATATATATATATGTATCACCAATCTTTTAAATTAAGCAACAAAATCAAGACCTCCAAAAATACATGCAGCTTTCACTAGCCAAAAATAACCACAAAACAGATTACATAAGTGAACCTATTGATGTGGCAGCCTTGCGATGGCTAGAGAACTATCCTTTATGGAAGCCCAAATATAGGTGGTGGCCTATTTGGTGATGATATGACCCCTGAAGGTGTGTTGGTGGTCCAGCTCAACTCATACCAGGTTCAGGCGACAGTGGAACAACAGGAAAATGTGAACAGGATAATTGGTGAATGGTTACAGGGGGAAGATGAATCTGAGGAGTATGTGACTGAAACAGAAGCAGCAATGTCTGACATTGGAGGCGAGGAGTTCCAAAATTTATATGGGGAGGATGGACACACAAGGCTGGTGGATTATGATACGTCCCGAAGCATATCACCCGATGAACATGCTAGCCAGGAGACTACAGAAAGAGCCAACGTTGACAACAATAGGGAAACACCGAAAGGTACGGTATTGTATACACGCCATCCAGGTATGTCCCTCAGTCATTCTCCCAATCACTCCAGTCCCTCGAACCCTGAGTCTAATAACCCAAATCAAATTTATTGTGTTCCTGTTACCCCATTGTCTAATCCCCTGACTATAGCTGTTCCTCATGTTTCTGCCGATATATCTTCTGCCCATGTTAAGCCCAATATAAATGTAAGTATGCCTAATTCTACTACGATGATGGATTGCCATGAGGTGATGGAAGATGGGGTGAATCAGGTGTCTAGGGTGCCCAGGGATGAGGTGACAGTAATGATTAATGCAGGCAATGGAGAAGAAATATGTACGATGGATGAGTTTATAGACAAAATGGGCTTCACAGTGTGTGATTGAGCAGGTAATCAGGTGTTGTCGTCGAAATACATGAAACTGGCTGGAAATAGACAGAGGAACAATGTAAAGAATAGTCAAAGAGGAAAAAGGGAGCTGACGAATTTAGAGTGGAATATGAAGGACAGTGGAGGGGATGAAGGGGAGGATGGTGTCAAGAGATTAGGAAGGGGGATGATGACAAAAGTTAATATATGAAGATTTTATCATGGAATGTAAGAGGGTTGCGAGGAATAAGCAAAAGAAGGTTGGTAAAGGAGTGCATTTCTAGATATAATCCGGTGGTAGTAATTCTACAGGAAACAAAGAAGGAAGTGGTGCATGACTGATTAATTAGAAGTGTGTTGGGGAAGGAATGGTCGGAATGGTGTGCTCTACTGGCAATTGGTACAGCAGGTGGAATTGTAATGGCATGGAAGCCGTCTGCGATTCAGAAAGAAGAGGAACTTGTAGGAAATTTTTCGGTGTCTATAATTATGAAGGATTGTGAACAAGGGAGTCACATGGCTACTATCAGGTGTGTACGAGCCTGCTTCTGCTTCTTTAAGATAGAAATTTTGAGAATAACTTGTAGCTATTAGAGGGATGTATGATGTACCATGGGTCATAGGAGGCAACTTCAATGTGATAAGGTTTGCTCATGAGAAAAACAATGGTAGCAGGATAACGAGGAGTATGAGGGAATTTAGTGACCTAGTTCAAAAGCGGGGATTGAGGGATAGCCCATTATCGAATGCAAAGTACACTTGGACCAATGGACAAGAAAATCCGATACTATGTAGACTGGACAGATTTTTGGTCTCTGGATATTGGGAGGACTGGTACCCTCACTTCTACAAGGAAGCCCTACCAAAGGTGGTCTTTGATCATTGGCCGATTGTGCTTAGTACCAGAAAGTTGAGTTTCAAACGTAAAACCTTTTCGATTTGAGAACATGTGGACAACTCACCCGTCTTTTTATACCTTGGTGACATCATGGTGGCAAGAAGAGGAGGGTGGGGAGTGGAATTGGGAAGGTTTTAAAGTCACGAAAAAATTGCAGCATATAAAGAAAAGGTTAAAGGTGTAGAATAGGACAACCTTTGGTAATTTGAAGGAAAAAAAGGATTAAATTTGGAATAAGATTTCCATCCTTGATAGGAGAAATGAACAAGAAGAGGTCTCCCAATGGATATGATGATTAAAAAGAGCTCTCTTGTGATGGAAATGGACAACATCATAAAATGTGAAGAAATATATTGTCATCAACAATCAAGATTCAAATGGTTAAAGGAGGGGGATGGTAATACATGTTTCCTTCACAAGGTGGCCAATGGGAGGAAAAGAAAAAATATAATTCCAAGATTGGTAATCAATGGGCGTGAGGTGAACTCCTTTGAGGAGATTTCGAATGAAGCAATCAGGTATTTCACAGAACTTTACACTAAAGAGAGTGTGGATAGACCCTACATTTCAAATCTTTTTGAGAAAAGGATTTCTAATGAAATGAGGGAGGGATTAGTGTTACCCTTAAAAGAGGCGGTGTTCATTATGCAAAAAGATAAGGTGTCTGGGCCGGATGGATTTGCGGTGCATTTTGATCATGTGATGTGGGATATCATCAATGAGGACTAAATGAGAGTTGTTGCTGAATTTTATAATAGGGGTGAACTGAGTCAAGATATGAGATCAACCTTTATTGTTCTCATCCCAAAAAAAGAAGGGGCTAGGGAGCTAGCTATCTGAATATAGGCTCATAAGTCTAATATGTATCATGTACAAAATTATATCTAAGGTGTTATCATTAAGACTCAGAAAAGTTATGGAGGAGGTAGTGTCCACTACTCAGAGTGCCTTTATTAGAGGAAAACAAATTACAAACAGAATCTTGATTACAAATGAATGTGTGGATGATAGAAGAAAATCTGGGAAGGCCGGTGTTGTCTGCAAGCTTGATTTTGAAAAAGCTTATGACAGAGTGGAGTGGGAATTCCTTTTCAGGATTCTATCTATGAAAGGTTTTAGTGATAGATGGGTGAAGTAGATGAAAAGATGTGTCCAATGGCCTTTCTTCTCGATCCTCTAAAATAGCACTTCAAAATGTTATTTTCCCTCATCTCGTGGGTTAAGCTAGGGAGATCCTTTATCTCCTTTGTTTTTCTCCCTTGTAGCCGATGGTTTGAGAGCAATATTGTTAAGAGTTGAAAGGACAAGACTTCTTGAGGGATTTAGAGTAGGGAATGGGACTTAATCAGGGTCACACTTACAATTTGTAGAAGTGACCAAGTGCAAGGTGGGTGTATGGTTTATAAATATTTGGGCGGTCTACCTCGTTTTGGGACCCAGAGGTGAAGAAGGTATCAAAAAAGCTTGCATGTTGGAAAAAGAACTATATTTTGTTGGGGGAGAAGAATCACTTTAATTAAAGCGGATCTTTGCAACATTCCAATTTATTATATTTCATTGTTCAAGATGCCAAGTAAAGTGGCAATGATAGTGGAGAAATGTCAAAGGGATTTTCTATGGATGGAGGTAGAGAAAGGAAGGATCATCTTATGAAATGGGAAGACTTGTCTAAATCAAAAGGAAATGGTGGTTTGAGTATTGGGAGGTTGAAAGACAAGAACCAAGCATTTTTAGAAAAAATGGCTTTGGTGTTTCATGGTGGAGAAACAGTCCTTATGGCAATCCATCATTGTTGGTAGGTATGGCATGGATGCAAATGGATGAGATGTACGTCAAACACTTCCTCATTCTCATTCTCTAATGTGGAAAAATATAGTGTGAATTGCACCTCAATTTTACCCTCACACACAATTTGTTTTAGGCTATGGAAACCGCATTCAATTCTAAAAAGACCTATGGTGTGGGAATAATACTCTAACCGTATCTTACCCTAGGTTATTTCATTTGTCCTCTTAACAAGATGCATGTCTCTGATATCCTTTCTTACTCATCTATCCGATTGTACTAGAAATTGAGCATCTCTCGAGAGCTGTTTGAGAGGGAAACGCCCATGGTGGGGAGCCTTGACACAAGAATTGGAGGTGTATATCTCACCACATGACATGGATGTATGGATTTGGTGTCCTAATTCCTCTTACAATTTCTCAATAAAATCCTTTTGTTCTATTCTTCTTGCCGAAAATCCTCCTACGCCTCTAATACTAGTTCGAAACATTTGGAAAACAATGGCCCCTCAAAGAGTTTGTGTATGAGATCGTGGCTAGCATGTTTTAATTGAGTAAATACTATGGATGTTCTACAAAAGCGATGTCCATTCATGTGCTTATCCCCTAATATTTGCGTGCTTTGTGGTTCGGATGGGGAATCAAGCAACCATCTATTTTAACATTGTAGATATGCAAGAAGGATTTGGACCCATTTCTTTGATAGGTTGAATGTGAATTGGGTTATGCCTGAGAATATAAGGGGATTCCTTTCATCATCAGGAAGGATTGGGGGGGGGTAAGGGGAAAGAAATGAAAACTATTTATGGACATGGTGGTTCAAGTAATTATGTTTGGAATGAGAGGAATCAGAGAATTTTTTAGGACGCAAAAATGAAGTATGGGAGTGTTATGGACGTAATTATAAGTGAGGTAGGATCATGGATGCTGGTATCGTCAGAATTTCATGCAATATCTCTTAATGATTTCATCCGTGATTGAACAGCCTCTATTGCCCCATCCATTTCCATACAACATAATGTAGTTATGGACTTGATTCCACCACCAAGAGGCCATTTGAAACTAAATTTTGATGGATCAACCGGCTTTGGATCTATTATTTAGGAAGAAAATGGGCAAGTAGTTCTAGCAATTTGTGGTCCCTTGGGGGAATGGGGTTCTACCAAACCAAACTAGTAAGTTTGCTGCATTGGTTGAGGGAGATAAAGAAATTGGGAAGTAGTGGATATCTGGTGGAAGAACATTCAAAGGTTGTGGTGTCTTGGACTCTTGGTTTATGCGAGGGGGCTTGGGCTTGGCAGCACTATATTCATGAGATTCGGGACATTATGAGGGAAATGGGGATTGTTATTAGCCATATTCCAATGGGTCAAAATGGGGAGGTTGATAGACTTGCAAAGTGAGGGAGGGAGCAGACTGAAGTCTTCAAGGGTGTTTGTGTTCCTGAATGGAGATAAATTGATGTAATTTCAGGGTTTCATTTTGTATTTTTCTTCTTTTATTCCCCTTGTTTCTTTGTTTCTCTATTTTTTCGGAATAAATTATGGTTATTCATAAAAAAAAATAAAAATAAAAATCTAAGTGATCATCTTGTTGTCCACAAATTTAGGATTAGTTTTCTTTAAGTTTATTCATGTTTTATGGGTTCAGAGGGATAATTTTTATGAAATAAGACCATAGAGCTATGGGTGAGTGAGTTATTTGCAATTCCTAGAAGTTAGAAGTTAGTATTTATTTATTTTGTAGGAATTTTAGTGCTGGCCATACAGCACTAAGAAATGGGGTATTTTGGTCCAAAATCTTATAAAGGTTTATAAGAGCTTAAAAATCTTTCTTGTACGGTCAATTTGCAATTGAATAAACAAAAAAGTTTGAAGTTTAAGAGCAAGATGGCTGGGGTTTATCTCTTCCAAGCATCTCTCACAGTTTAGGTGAGTTCCATCTTCTTTTCTCCATTTTCTTCTCTCTTCTTTCTCTCTGATCTCCTTCTACACGTTTTCCCACTTCTCTATCATTTAGTTTCTTCTCTTTAAAATATATTTTTCTGCTGTCTTTCTTCTTCTTTCATCATCCTTCAACATCCTTTATCATCTTAACGTATTTTTTTCTTCTTCTTTATTCTCATTCTCTACTTTTCTTGAAATCTGAAAATTTTTCCAACAACATACGTTCTTTAATTACTTTCATCCCTTTCACTAAAAATCCAATTTCTTCTATACCTAAACCCTCCATACCCATCTAAACCTATCCCTACAACTTTTCCCAATTTTCCAAACCTAGAAACACTTTTTCTTGAATTTCCCCCCAAATTTTCAAGAACCCTAATAAAAAAACCCATCCCTTTTTTATCGTACCATCATAGACCCAATTTTCTTTTAAATTCTTTTCATAAAACCCTTTCCCTACCTAAAATAGTGGGGGCAGTTGGATGTCCCATGGTG